>JZKD02S2273378.1:0-12598 GCA_000966675.3 Picea glauca
GAGGATGGTGTTGCAAGTGCTAAGAGAGCATCAACTGTATGCCAAATTGAGCAAGTGCTCATTTTATCAAAACATAATTCACTATTTGGGGCATATCATATCTGAAGAAGGGATAATAGTCGACCCTAAAAATATTAAGGCCATTAAAGGGTGGACAACACCTAAAAATGTGACAGAAGTCAGATCCTTCATGGGTCTATCTAGTTACCACAAAAGATTCATTGCAGGATTCTCGAGGATTTCTCACCCAATCAATTCCTTGCAAAGAAAAGGGGTAAAATTTCAATGGACAGAAGAATGTGAAAGAAGCTTCCAACAATTGAAGAAACTGTTAACCAGTGCTCCAATTTTGAAGATTGCAGATCCGAATGAAGATTTCATGGTTTGCACTAATGCGTGTAAAGGACTTGGAGGATTCCTTAGTTAGAACGGATTTTTCATATTTTCGAGTCCAGGAAATTGAAAGAGCATGAAAGGCTCTACGCCACTCACGATTTGGAGTTGGTAGCCATTGTACATGCTTTAAGGAAATGGAGAAACTACCTCATGTGAAAGAGGTTTGATCTAAGGACAAACCATAATGGTATGAAGTATTTGTTTGATCAACCTACATTGAATTCCAGGAAGAGCAGATGGTTGGAATTCCTCTATGAATATGACTTTGTTATCAAGCACATCAAAGGAAAGGAGAACAAGGTGGCTGATGCACTCAACAGGGGAGTGCATGAACTACATGCTACATCCATTAGCATGTAAAATTTTGGAAGCTACATAAGCATATTTGTAGTACATGGAGATGGTAACAAAGTTACAACAAGGTAAGATGCTGCAGAAAGTTGAAGATTATAGATTGGAATATGATGGAATACTTTGGTACATGAACATAATTTATGTACCCAGTTCTCACGAATTGAGGAGTATGATCTTGAAAGAAATGCATAATGTACCTTATGCTGGACACCCATGATACTAGAAAATAGTGGTAGCAGTCAAGAGACATTACCATTGGCCAGGTATGAAGAAAGAAATTGCAGAGTACATTGCTATATGTATGGAGTGCCAAAGGGTCAAAGCTGAGCATAGACACCCAGCTGGGTTTCTACAACCATTAACCATCCCTGAGTGGAAGTGGGAAGTGGTGAAAATGGATTTCATCACAGGATTTCCCAGAATAAACAAACAACATGATTCCATCATGGTGGTGGTAGATAAGTTCATGAAGCTGCCCATTTTATCCCATTGAATACTACTCACAAGGAAACTAGCGTTGCTGATATTTATATGAGGGAAGTAGCACGATTGCACGATATTCCCAAGACAATTGTGTCTAATAGAGAACCAAAATTTACCTCGAATTTTTGGAGAGGATTATTCAAGGGGTTTAGACGAACCTAAAATTTAGCACAACCTATCATCCTAAGTCAAATGGAAAAACAGAAAGAGTAAACCAAGTGATAGAGGATATGATAAGGATGTATGTGATGGACAAACCATCTAAATGGGAAGATTATCTACACTTGGTAGAATTTTCCTACAACAATGGGTATCAAGAATCACTGAAGATGAGCCCATTTGAAGCACTTTATGGAAGAAAGTGCAACACCCCAGTAAGATGGGACAACCCAACTGATAGGGCAGTGGTTGGACCAGATTTGCTCAGGGAAATGGAAGAGAAATTGTTAAAGATAAAGCAGAAATTGAAGGCTACCCAAGACAGGCATAAAATCTATGCCAACAAAGGCAGAACCCACATGGAGTTTAAAGTGGGTGATCATGTTTCGCTAAAGGTGAAATCCAACATAAGTTCCCTGAAGCTAGGAAGCTGTTCCAAGTTGGTAGCCATATATTGTGGACCGTTTGAAATCCTAGAAAGGATTGGACCAGTAGATTACATGCTTGCATTTCCTGCATCCATGAATATTCATAATGTATTTCATGTATCATTGCTTAAGAAGTATATACCTGATGCTAATCATGTGATTGATTGGAATGTGATTCGGGCGGAGCAAGAAGGCGCTTTGCAAGTGCAGCCAGTGCGCACACTAGATTGGAAAAGAAAACAACTCCGGAATCGAGTCATAAAGCTTGTAAAAGTTCAGTGGACCTGGTATGGTCTTGAGGACGCAACATGGGAGCATGAATATGCTATGCAGGTAGAGTACCCACATCTTTTTTAAGATTTTTGAAATCTTGCTGTTGTTGTGTAAATAAGTTGCACTGAGGACAGTGAAAAAATAAGGGGAGGGGATTGTAACACCCCAAGGCCGAGCCCCTGCTGAATTATAATTATGTTTATAGGCTGGTGAGACAAGTGTTTATAAGATCAAAGACTTATGTGTTTATTAAGCTAAAGAGCCCAGATGCTAAGGCCAATGAGCTTGATTTTGTATATGTAAATAATCACATCATTAATAAAATTACATCGCTATGTGTAGACCGACCACGAAGAAAGAGTTATGGGGGACTAAGCTCCATTAGGTAGGGAAAGGGAAGGGTCTAAGTGTCTAGGAATAGGGCTAAGCTAGAGGGATTACCTCTAAAGGAATAATATTCTATTATTATTTCCCAGAGGCTAAGGTTTGACATAACCTATGTTGTCCTAAGTTCCTGGGGAAAGGGAACGAGTGTTAAGTGGAGCTCATGCAACTTCAAGAAGACATGTGTCAACCTAGGTGCATGCATTTTTTAGGTGGGAAAGTCAGCTCGTTGGGGGTTCCCTCACGATTGAGGCGATCATTGCCACGTCTCTGGAAAATTCTTCCATACTCCATGCTGATGCACACATTGAGACAGAGAGAGCCTTGACACAACCAACCATTTCGTCCATTGTTGTTCTCTGCAACTTTTGAAACCCACACACCGATGTTATGAAGCTAACTATTTTTTCTTTTGAAGCACAACACGACTGCATAGTGTCTGAGCCATATCACGCCTTAGCCTTTGCTGTTGCTACCCACGTTTTCTATGGACTAGCATAGCTTGCTGTAATTACCATAATCCATACCCAATTTGTTACTGTAGTCTTTACCCACTGGACTTAGGAGCTAGATAGAAGAGGCAGGTTGTCAGGCCTATGAGAAAATCTCTCCAGGTGAGAGACCATGATGAGGAAGAGAGTTCTCCTGGAGGGAGTCTCATAGCAGCTACAATACTCTTAGACTTCCAATCCAGTTTATTACTGAAGCCCTGGAAGGAGGTGGACAATCGATGGACTTGTGATAGTGAAGGTGTGCACTCCTGGGGTGGGACAGGTGTGTGGGGAATGAGGGTTTGTGGGCTGTGGGCGTAAGTGACTTATGGGAGAAAATCCTTTCTATTGATCTATGCAACTTTCCTGTTGTCCTTGCCAAGCCTAGGAATCCCTTGCCCGATGGAGTTTAGTCCCAGCTTAGGGGTGACCCACTGCTGAGCGTGATGAGCAGCGTGGTCTAAGGCTGTGAGGTTCGTGGAAGGTAAACATGCAGTTGGTGGTCATCTATTAATAGATAAGTACCAAATCTATGTTCTCCGTATGGTGTGTATCTTGAAATCAAGTTATAATGTTATTAAAATTGTCTGTATATAGATTGCATGTATGTTTTCATGTTGTTTCTGCATGAATAGGTGTATGCACAGAATGTTATAACCGTTTAAATTGCATTAGATTGATGTGTATATAAATATATATGGTATCATAGCATGAAAGTTATTTGGTGGCATGGCCTGGCCTGTTGGTTTAAGGATGGGGATGTCTCAAATTGATATTAAAGCATAAAAGAAAAGATACAGTTGATTGGGTAGCGTTACTCAACAGAGGTTGATGGTCGAGGATGTTACATCTATAATTTTTGTGAAAGGTTGATTTTTCTCTAGATGTTCTAATATGAGATTTCTTATTATTATTTGTTAGTGATGCACAAGTGACACTCATGTATTGGTGTTTTTGCCTAATTTTCAAGGTAGTAACAAAATATTAACGGGTTATCATCTAAGATAAATGAATTTGTTTTTTTTAATATAATTTGATCACCAAATAGTTTGATAATTTATAACATATATGATTTTTTTGAATAAAAAACATTGATGCAGATTACAAATGTTCCTCCTAATCATAGAAACCAATGTTATATCTCTCAACAATACGTCATCCCCGATCCCGGGCTATGAATCCACTAGAGAAAAGACACTCACACAAGCCAACTAAGGTCTAACAACACACAACTCAAAGAAAGTCCAATGGTACCAACTCCAACAGTAGTTCCACCTCACATCCTTTCATTCCCCTTAGCATGTCCCACCCAAGTAAATGTACTCCCATCTCTTCCATTGTAATCCTTCGGGCTGTCCCACTTCCCTTCTAGGGATTTAACAACATGCTGGCTAGGAAGTCTCATATCTCTATGTGTTATAACCCTAATTTGCACCAGACATGCTTACCTGGCATCGGGCCATCTTAGATTCCTTCTTTGCCAAAACATTGCTGAACAACTCTTCTTAAAAACCCCTTTTATAAAGGCCCACGCATCCTGCTCCATTACTACATGCGTGTACACGCTAGCTGACCCAAGACAGCTCGCATGTACCTACAAAAGCATGAAAAAATGAAAGTTGCTGATGGAACACACATCTTTGGGTGAGTTAACTAAATCTTTAGACCATGCATGGCTGAGGGTTTGACCAAATACCTAGATTCTTCTAGCCTATAAAAGAAGGGTTAGGGATCCCATTTGAAGGAGGAGAATCATAGTAAAGAAACTATACCTGATTGCGCATTCCCTTTGTCCCAACCTTTATCCATCCTTGTGCAAAGAGAAATATAGAGAAAAGAAGTTGGAGGACAGTTGAAGAGGAGCCCAGAACCAGGTTCATGGAGCAGTGGCCAACTTCATCATTGTAAGTTGATTTGTTGAAGTTAATAATAAAGAAGTACTTTTTCCATCTCACCATATGAGGTTTTCATGGTTTATTACATACATGTTGATTGAATCTCTAACCCATTAATCTATATATCAAATGCATGTGGAGTTCTTTGTTTTTTTTGTGTGAATGCAGGTCATCCTTGGGAGGAGAGCTACAGTCAAAGAGCGATCAAGCGTGAAGAAGGATTGATATCAAACGCCCAAAATAAGGTATGCTCACTTGTTCTTCTTAACTATGTATTTGCTTAAGAATAATGGGGATTAGGTCCGGGACGACGGTATAAAGTAGGAATATTTAGGTCTTTTCTGCATGCATAATAAAACCCTAAGTGCTAGTCCGTAGAGGGATTTCCCACTCACAACAGAATTGGCGACCATACTGGGGAAATATCTAGGGTTTCTAGGAATATGTTTTGGGTATTTTTAAGAACTGGTTTCATTTCCTATTTTTAAAGTTTATGCAAAAGTCTGAGCTAACAAAGATTCTGGTCTTCCATACCAGTTATCTCTGTTTCTTTGCTTGACTGTATTTTTTTTCTGAGACCCATAGAGGTACACGCGACCTGTGTAAGGTCTGCACGCGTGTACCCACACCCTACATTCTCACAGCCCGCGTGTACACGCTAGCTCAGGAAGTGTTAGTTGCGTGTATGATTCCAGAAAATTTCTTTTAGAGAGGCAGTCATCCTCTTCCCTATCAGAATTAGTCCTTCTTAGGGGTTTTCTAGAACTCTTTCTAGTCTTTGTTGTTTGCAGTCTATAGCTTAGGTTTCACCTCGGATTGGTTTGTTCTATGAAGTTTTCCTTGAATTGTTTTCTTTTTTTTGTTAAAGTAAGTGTCTGAGTCTTCAAGAGATTATGGTTCTCAGTGCCAGTAGTCTCTGCCTGGGCTGGCTTTCTTGGATTTTCATTTGTCTCAGAGTTTCAGATATACACATGGCCTGTATAAGGCCAGCACGCGTGTACACGTGCTCTGACTTTACACAGCTCCCGTGCACATGCTTGCTGTTGAACTATCAACAATGTGCTTGTGGAGAGAATTTTTGTTGAAGGTGAGGCAATCATCCTTTCCTTTGACAAGAGTTATACCTCTCAGGTTTTTGGGTCTCTGTCATAGTGGTCAGTAACTTAGGTTTGATCACAACAATAGCTTTCTTTTTTCATTTAGAAGTTTTCCTCAAAATTTTCTTTTATAGGGTTTTTAGACAAGTGTGAGAGTCCAATTTTAATTTGCTTGTGTGTGATTTTTAAAGTGACTCTTTGCGATCTGCGCTTAGGCCAGAAGTTTTTTTGGTTTTGACTTTTTGATATTTTTCCTTTTTGTTTTGTGAGCATTCAAATAAAAAAAAAAAAAACTTTTATTTCTTTGTTTGGTTAAAAAGTGTTGTTTTGCATTAGTAACCAGGGAAAAGTCTTTTCTTTCATAAGTTATTGACGGTTTACTTAGATCATAAGTAGCTTGTAGTCGAGTGAAATCCTACTTTGAGTTTGTTGTTCAAAGATCTTAGAAAATTTTTTAAGTTTGAAAAGTTGTTTAAGACTTGAGTTAAGTAAAGGTTTTTTGTTTTCAGCTTTCTGTTTATTTTTCTTTCGTCTTTCAAACATCACTAGTTTTACTTTCATAACCTTTGACTTAAAAAAAGCCATAAAAATTAACGCTAAATCTAAAATTCATTAGACTTTTTATGTTTGTAGGGTCAACCAACTAGTTTAGGATTAGGGCCTTGAATTAGGTTGGAGAGGAAACTCTTCAAGGCCATTAAAATAAAAAATTGGAGTTTGAGTTAGGGAGTGTCAAAGTACAGTATCGTGAAAGTTATCCGGGACCCCCCTCTAACATAGGGGATAAACATGAGGTCGCGTGTGGAAAGGTAGCGGAGATAACCCCTCCAAAGCTGGACCAATCATAGTGGAGAACCCATATAGAGGGCTTGTCTTGGGATTCCGTTGATTGGATTTGCCATGGAGCTTTGTGGGTCTTGAATCCGTTCGAGGTCCTCACTTGTCTTCCGGACCACTTGCTTTCGATACCCTTGACAGTTTTTAGGCTCGATACCTTGCTCATTGTGGTCTACCCAACTTTCGACTGTACCCACCTGGTGACTGTTCGCGCGTTGACAACCTAGTTGCCTATATTTTTAGAGACATACACAGGTGACTGTAGGGGTATACCATGGTACCTAGGACAGACATCGGGCCACGCTTTGCAGATTATACCCTGAGGGTGCTTCTGTGTTCGAGTTTCACTTGCACCGGTAAGTTGCTCTAGTGTTGGTTGTTGTAACTATTCTTCCAATTAGTTTTGTGTTTGCTTGTTTTATCTTGTAGGGACTTTTTTAGTGTGTGTTGTTTTTTGAACGAATAGAAATCCCTAGAGTGTATTTGATCTTCTCACATAGTGGAGGATCATGAGCTCCACCGATCACAAAGGCTTCTGGGCCTATCATCGATTACACTGGAGCCACCTCCGCCATCACTAAGGCGAAAGCTAGACCAAGAAGGGTCTTTTGAAGCGATCGGGTCATAAGAAATTGTGCCCGACCAACATCCGTAGGAAATGACCATTTTAGACTTTGGAGCGAAAGCTCTTAGTCCACCTGAAACTCCAACCATTGATCTTTTGACACCCATCATCGTACCGATTCACCCTTACGAGTGCCAAACAGTGTCCCACACAACAATGGAAACAAATGCTGTCACTCCTTATGCGAATTCTTCAATTCCCACTACGGTTCTCACCACAGGAGAGTTTCCACCTCCTAACCCACCGTCATCGGTCCGAGCCACCATGGTATCGACCACCTCTACCTCGCACAGTGGTCTGATCCCATCTATGGCGGCAGCCACAACCCCTTTCACACCAAGTGCGATAGGCCCTTCGTTCTCATATGGGATGCCTAGCTTAGGTACAAGTCCCGTGCTTTCCTACTCCACTTCACAGACTTTAGGTCTGGGGGTAGGGAGCTCTAACGCTCCTCTACAAGTCCACATGGGGGCCACTTCAGCTCCTTTTAACATTTTCCCTTATGGGGGAGGTCATATACCTCCTTCATCCCCTTCGCTCGATGGCATGCATCAACAATTCGCCGGGCCATCTGCACACCATAGTTTATTTGGAGTAGGGAGTCAAGGACCACCTTTGCATAACATGCCGGTAGGTTCAACACCATTTTCTTTGTTCAGTGCATTTGGTAACAACGCCTTCTCGTTAGCTGCTTTCCCGACTAGGGGCTATCCTGGTTTCGGACAACCTATTCCTATGTAGGGTACTATTCCTGCACAGGGGGAAAACCTAGGAACTTCTTCCACATTAGGGCCTTGGAATTCCTGGCAGGGATCCATTCCCTCGTTAGGAATGATGATCTGGGGAAATTATTTTCACAATCAATGGAACCCCAGACAAGGTACTATGCCTATCCCCATGGGATCGGCATGGGGCAACCCTTCCCAAAGTTCTCTGAATGAAATGCACGCCCAACCATCTACGTCCTATTTTGGGAATCAGATGATGATGTCTCCTCACATGAAGAATCCATATGTTGGTCATGGCCATGGTTTTTACCATAACCCAGGCCAACAACCGGACTTTTCCTGGCAACCTGGTGCCAATCAAACTCCAGGTCCCTTTTTCCCAGGTTATCACCAACAACCCAAACTACCTTTCCTGGAAACCTTGCATTTGCCAGACTTGACAAGGTTGTCGAATGACCCTAGCTATCAGAATCTGCATTGCCCCCCTATGTTGATGAAGTTTCCTTTAGACATACCAAAGTTTGAAGCCAAGCCTAAAGAAGATCTAGGAGATCATGTGACTACTTTCCATCTTTGGTGCTCATCTAACTCGTTGAAAGACGACTCCGTACAATTGTGATTGTTTCAATGTACTCTCATTGGGAGTGCCGTGAAATAGTACATTGAGCTTGATCGCTCAAGATACTCTTCCTTCAGCGAATTGGAAATGGCTTTCCTAAACCATTTCCAATTACCTGTGAGATACGACACTGGCACAAAATTGTTGGCCAATTTCGCACAGACAAAAGCGGACCATATCTCTAATCACATACGAGAATGGAGAGGTTGGAAGAGTTTAATTAAGGTTCCAGTTCCACCAACATTCTTGCTCGAGTGGTTCCTTAAGTCTTTGGTCCCACAATTATCCAAAGACGTCGCGACATCGGGAGTATTTTCTGAAGAAGACGCCATCATGAGAGCTCAACAGCTTGAGCTAATCTATTCTCAGTATGGTTTATTATATGAGATCTTGCTAGATGCACCACACTCAATACTTGATAAAACCAGATAGAGAGTTGGACCACATGCCGATGGTATTGTTGGTTCAACATAAACAAAGCCCACTGAGCAACTGACGAAGCAATTGCAACAATTGTCTATAAAACACACAACGGCCAACCAAACCACTGTTTTGGCTGCTCCCCCTACTAAAATGTCAGATGTACACACAGTGAAATCAACAAATCCAAAGGCCACCCAACAACCTGAAGGAAAGAGGAAACAACGAAAGAAGGGTAAGGGGGATAAGAAACTCACTAATAATGCTAGCGGGGGAAACAATGAGAAATGGAAGGTGAGGTATCCATGCAACCTGTGTGTGGAAGACCACCCGACCCACCAATGTCCTCGCCTTGCAAAGGCCCAAAAGTTTGTGACACAGCAAAAACCTGCTGTGTTAACCAATCCATTTCAGCATGGGCAAAACCTAACCCAAGCCTCTACAAGTGCAGAAGGGGGCAGTCAAGGACCCTCTCCATCTTTGAACAACCCCGCATCCACGAATGTGTATATGATGAAGGGTCATGCTTTTATATTGACTAGAGCGCATGACTACAGTAAACCAAGCACTTCTGAGAAGGGCAAAGAAGTCAAACTCCCACCTCTTCCTCTACAGATTGAGAAGACTTTGGGCGAAACAATGACACGCATCCCAAAAGGCATGTTCAAAAAATCTTCTCACAACCCAAACTTAAGGGCCACCAAGAACTATTTTGTGGTGGAGGATTTGTCTCAAACCCCTTGTGTGATGTCCACTTTGGAGGTCCTCCAAAGCTTCCCTTCCCAGAGGAAATCTTTGTTAACCTCTTTAGGATCTAACGAGACTTGTAATCCAGGTACCATCATGTTGGATACAATCGACTTAAAACCTCATCTACCTTACCATGTAGCGTTTCAGATAGTAGTGGCTCACCCCACAAAAAAATTTACTCGAAATATTTTCCGCATGGTGGTTGATGAGGGCGCCTCGACATGCGTTATGTCACTGGAATGTTGGAAGGCCATTGGCCAGCCCGTTTTGTCTCCGTCACCTACTCTTCTCACTGCTTTTGATAGTCATTTGTTTTGACCACATGGTATCATTCCCTCTTTCCCCATGCAGTTAGGAGGGAAGATCGTGTGCGTCGAGGTAGAAGTAGTCGACGCGTCCCTTGACTACAATCTCTTTTTAGGAAAAAGTTGGACTTATGCCATGCAAGCAGTAGTTGCCACAATTTTCTATGTCTTGTTGTTTCCACACGAGGACCGGATTGTGACCATTGATCAATTGTCTTTCTCTAGACCCGACCCTTCATTGGGGGTGTCCGTGGTCCCGATGATTTATAATACTCAACTGAGCATAGTCAATGTAGGGGTTGGTTTGTGCCCATCTTTGATGGGTACCTTCGATTACCCGCCCCCTCAAGGTGATGTCAAGTTCATATCCGACCACCATAAGGTTGAGATTTTCCAAGTTTTGTCATTTCACACAACTTACTTCAATGATCCGTGGATACTTCCTTCCCCATTGGCCACGATGGATGGGACAGGGAACCCGGGCATGTCCATGCCCTTGTCTGCAGCTGAAGTAGCATACTCTTTAGCCCAGAAAGCTTCAGCCAACACAGATCCAACTCCTGCACAAGAGTTAGATCCACTTCTAGAGCCTATTTGGGCTCAAGGTTCTCTCGCTGACACCGATTCGTTAGACTTAGTCTTGCCCTCCAACGAAGCAGTAATTGAAGCAATGAATAGTCCGGACAAACCTTGGGCCGATCTTCATCATAGATCATACTTCCTCCCAGAGTTAAGTATAATCGAAGCTGGAGAATTCTCCTTGACTATGACTGGAGATAGGTATTGTCCTATTAATCCCTTAGCCACACACGAGGTCTATGTTGAGGGTAATATGGAAACCATCGCTGAAACCATACCAATCAATATCTCCAGAACCCCTGGCGCCGTGGAGAATGTTTTCGTCGAAGCTGACTACTCCCATGGAGAGATTCAAATCTACACAGATCTATTTAAAGAATTTTGCGATGTTTTTGCTTAGTCTTTTGAGGAAATGCCAGGCATCGATCCAAAAATAGTCGAACATGAAATCACAACTTATCCAGATGCCAAGCCTGTTCGGTAGAAGCTTCGTCCAGTTAATCCCAGGAAAGTAGCAACCATTAAGGTTGAAGTTGAGAAACTACTAAAAGCCGGTTTTATCTATCCTATCCATTTGACCCAATGGGTGTCAAATCCTATGCCGGCCAATAAAAAACAAGGCACAATTCGTGTATTTACAGACTTCCGTGATTTGAACAAGACCTGTCCAAGAGATAATTTTCCCACACCATTCATCAACCAGATAATTGATGAATGTGCGGGTTGTGAGGCCTTCTCTTTCATGGATGGTTTTTCAGGATATAATAAAATACAAATCAAACCCTAAGACCAATAGAAAATGACATTCATTTGTCCTTGGGGTACATTCACGTATTGTAAGATGCCCTTTGGTCTCAAAAATGATGGAGTGACCTTTCAACGGGCCATGTCTTTTGATTTCCATGACCTCAAGCATATAGTTGAGGCCCATTTAGATGATTTAGCATCTCGATCTCACAAGAGAATGGATCATCCCACACACCTTTGACTTATCTTTGAGCGTTGTCACTACTTCTGGATTCGCTTGAATCCAAACAAATGCAGCTTTTGCGTAACATTAGGATGTTTGTTAGGTTTCATAGTGTCAACAAAAGGGATCATGGTCGATCCTCTCAAGGTTGAGGTATTAATTCAGTTGCCTCCCCCACGCACAATCCTTCAACTTCAGAGTCTATAGGGCAAGGCAAATTTTTTAAGATGTTTCATTACCAACTATGCCGAGATAAAAAATGGCTTTATGCGCTTACTGAAGAAAGACGTTCCTTTTCATTGGGACGATGCCACTCAATGCTCTTTCGATGCATTGAAACATGCCCTCATGACTGCCCCTCTGCTTCGGCCACCTAACTATAACAAAGATTCCTTATTATACCTGGCTGCAATAGAGTCAACCATCAACATGGTCTTCGTTTAGGAATATGAATTGTTCTCAGAAAATGTTATTTATTACCTGAGCCGAGGCCTCGTAGGACCGGAACTCAATTATTCTCATATCGAAAAACTTGCATTGGTAGTAGTCCATGCTGTTTAATGGTTCCATCATTATGTTCTGTTTCGCAAGAACGCCGTCATTGCTGTTGTTTGTACTCTTCTCGTCGCTGTGTGAGCAAAAAGTGAGCACTTACATGCCTAGTTGGGCTCTGCTAGTCATGACAGCTGAATGGTAAAAAGTTAGAAAGAAAACAACAAAGCTATTAACAAGAATTAAACAAAAACTAAATGAAACTATGAGCATAGAAACAAAAATAAAAACAAATGAAAATGGACCAATATCA
>JZKD02S2273378.1:17000-35352 GCA_000966675.3 Picea glauca
ATACCATTTATGTCACTTCCTTTTAACATTAGGGCCGACCTGACACTTTCTTATTTTGTAATTCTTTTCTTTAATTGTCTTCAGGGCCTACATGTATAATTCACTTTGTCATCTTTTGTTTCTTTTAGTATTATGGACGTTTCATTTTTGATGTTGTCTTTCGTCACTGTGGCAGATGTCAAGTGAATCCGAGGTATTCATTGGGTATGCAGATGGTGCTATCCGAAATACTCGGAGGCTTGCCTCCGTAGCTTGGGTAATTTTTACACCTCGAGGCTAGTTATTATCTTCTAGAGGCATATGCTTAGGTGACACCACAAACAATGTCACCGAGTATAGTGCAGTTATTGAGTTGCTTCGTGATGCCCTGTCATTTGGTATCTCTCATCTCCAGGTCTATCTAGATGCTCAATTGGTTGTGTCTCAATTAAATAGAGTCTACCGTGTTCATGATCCAACTTTACACCGATGATTCCTTAGGGTATGTCTCTTAGAACGAAGCTTTGATTATATTACATATTTTCATGTTCCTAGGAGATTAAACCAAATTACAGATACTCTAGCTAATCAAATTTTAGATTGGCATCTCGCACACATATGAAAGGACATACACATACACATGTGAATACATTTTTAAAGGAAAATATGATCCATAAGACACAAAAAGACATAAAAATCCATATATAATGTCATAATCACTGGAGTACATAGGTGGATGCAAGTGCCTCAAAAGTATGACCAGTAACGATTCATGGGGCTTATGCCCTCAAAAAATATATACAAGTAGTGCTCTTGGCATGTGAAAAGTCTAGACTAACTAAGTTTAGGGCCTGTGGGCCCTGTTGTACTAATCAACAACGTTTTCCAAACGTCGAAATAGTCAGACCCATGTCAGTGGTGCCCCCACTACATGAGGTTGCATAGATGGTGGCAGATCCTCAATATCTTCCATAGGGATCGTGCGGGTGAGCGAGGTAAAGTTTCGCTCGATTCGTCTCAACACCCTCTCAACCTCCCTGGCTGGAAGCTCTCCTACTGCTGCTGGTCCCCCTGTGGCGGTAGGTGCGACCCCTGGCCGAGGATGACGCCTGTTCCCCTGTTCCTCGCATAGTCCACAGGTCGCACTGGTCCCACATATGCACACAATAAACACATATTCGTCAAATACTCTGGTATAAAAAAATGATATATAAAAAAAAACAACATAAAAATTACATATGTTTCACAAAAAAACAACAACAACAAAACAATGATGTAAACTTACCCATCTCTCCTTGCTCCTCACTAGGAGGTACTGGTATCTCAGGATATCTCGAGAAATCAATCCCAGCATAAGGGTAATCCTCTATGACTAGGATCTGTCACGACAACCAGGTGAATAAATCATTGTTAAAGGACTCATTGGTCCTTCCACCACTCTATCGTGGTAGTAACACTGCCCATTTACAAACTGCAGGAAGAGAGGCCTGATGTCCTCGTACCACTACTCAAGGACCGAATCTTGAAACTCTTTCAAATAAGAAAGAGCATAGAATGGTCTCGAACCCGAATTTCCTCTGCATCCACAACCGACAATCTGTCAGCTGCCTCTTCATACAATCTAGTAGTGTAGTGCTCCTGTCAAATATTTGTGCATTTAAGCACTGGACTGCGCTGTTCATATGTGCACGAGACGCCTGATGTAGAGCTGCAGAACCAGTCATTTGCCCAATAAGCAACACAATCACCTATAATGATAATTCAATGATCTTGCTTATGGGCACCTGTGAGCTTGATCGGTCTACACCAACCTCACAATAAAGTCCTATCAATTCCGATATGTTATGAGGCCCCGAAGGAAATGTCTGGAAGTTGACTGGTTCCCCTCTCTTGGAGAGGCTAGTCAACAAATATATGTCCTCTGTCGTAGGCATCAATGACTGCCCCTCTAACATAAAGGCCTTTGCATCAGGATGCCAATAATCAACCAAGGCATTCAGTAGCCTGGGTTGTGCCCACATAAAAGGACATAGGAAGAACTTGAGCAACCCACATTACATTAAGGTAGCCACAACATTGGGGTCTTCCCTGACCAAATCACTAACCTCCTCATGCTCTCTTTCCCTCCAGTGAACATACATCCTGTAAAACACCAAGTTCAGGAGGCTTAACCCTTGGTTTTTAAAATTTTTTCATTCAATAAGGGGGTCCATGCGGGCTGTAATGATGACACTCGCATGTACACGCGTGTAGTTTTTACTTTGCCCAAATGCACACGCGGCCTGTCATAAGACAACCTACGTGGACCTAGGGCCGACCTTTTGAAGGTCGATGCCCCCCAAAAACTTGAAACCCAAAGCATAAATAAATATTTAAATTGCAAGAGGAGAGAGTTTATACTTACTTGGTCCAGACAGATGGTCGTTTCATCCACTGTAGCTCCCGGAATCACCACTTTTATCAAAGGGTTTTTTTTTCTCTAGAGTCAATTTCCAAATCAACAATGGTGATAATGAGTTGCCAGCTTCTATTTATAGACTTTTTGGCCTCTTTTTGTCACTTTTTTGGCCCCCTTATCATTTTCTTTAAACCAAAAACCATTTAGAGTGATTCATGAGTTTCATTGGAAGGGTATGATCGGGTATTAGGACATTTTTTTTGGAGTTTTGGGTAACTTTTGACGGTCTGTGGAAAAATCTCAGATGATCAACTTGAGCATGTAGGTTAGGTTTCCACCCTGACTTTTGTATCTCGTTGTCTTTATCCCTTTGCCATAGGATCGATCCCACCAGGTTGCGACATAGAACCATCATTGCTTCTTTAGAAGTGTCGCGAGTTGGTGGTAGAGCTTACCGAAACATGGATGCCCTAGGTAGATCCTGGTTGTATTATGGTGTCCACACTGTCTCTAATCACTGTAGGCTCGAGAGTCCTTGTTGTTTTTCCTGATTACGAGTTTGAGCCTCATTTGCATGATTCCTTTCCACTCTTGACCTCACCCTCGGGACTCCCAAAAGACATAACGGGTCTTGTTTTAAGCCCTTTTCAGACCCTCTAAACATGAAAAGATTGTCGAGCGATCTTATGGCCTTTCACGCTCGTTAAACTGAAATTTGAAAGTCACGTCTGTCTGGTGGTAATTTACCCCTTTTTCGGTCCGGATGGTCAATTGTACGAACAAAGGTATACTCTAAGGAACTTCAATTCTTTAAAAGAGTACTCTCAGGTATCATTTTAACCCTTTTTCGGGCCCGAGGGACTAAATTACGAAAAAGGAACCCCCACGGAGTCCATAGTTAAGCTCTTTTTAGACTCCCTAAAATTGAAAGATCGTCGAGTGACCTTATTCTTTCACACTCGTTAAAATGGTTCAGAAGAACATTCCTGATGGAGTCCATAGTTAAGCTTTTTTTAGACTCCTTAAAAATGAAAAAATGTCCGAGTGATCTTGTCTTTATCACACTCGTTAAAATGGTTTTGAATAGACGTCTTGTCAGTGCTAGTTTACCCCTTTTTCGAACTGACTAGACCACCTTCGAAAAAGGTACCCCAGTGGAGTCTCCTTTTACATTTTTTCAGACTCTCTAAATATGAAAAACCGCCGATCTTACCTTCTCTGGGCTCCTTAAATTCACATTGAAGGATGTTACCATTGTGTGTTGTATTAATCACATTTGCATACCTATGTCCTTGGCCTAATGCTGGCTCCATGTTTCTCTCAACTGAACCATCTAAAGCATGCCTTATATGCAAGCCCTGTAGCACTTTGCCTCTGCGTCTTGACACCTTTGGCCCCTGGAGGATTTTTCCCGAGTGTCCTTACTTTGAAAATCAGTCTTGTCCCTGCGCCTTGAACTTGTATGTTTGCAACACTCGTTCCTCCATTCTTTTATTCTTTTTCCGAAATTATTGAAAAAGACAAAAAAAATCAAATATACCCCAAAAAGAGGAAGGGAAAAGTATTTTCTTTATTGGCAGCATAATGAGTCACCCTTGGATAAAGCACATCTGTCTATTTGTTTTTCAAACTCTGGTATTTAATACAACCTTAGGAAGTTGTTCTCGCTACATAGAGCTATGTCCTCCTTCGTTTGGTTATTCTTCCAAACATATGGAGAGTTTGCATTACCTCCTGCCTCGTAAACTTATGTTAATGCCATGCTGCCCGAGTCTCATCATTTGTTGTGCTGTTTTCCAAGGGAAGTTTTTACCAAGCCTGAGTCGACCCCTCTGTAGTTTGTCTCTTGCCCTCATACCCGACCATCCTGAACGTCCAATCAAGTCTTTGTTTGAAATCAATGAAGCTTTCAGTTTGATCATCAAGATTCTCTAGTCCATGACCAATGATCCATTGAAGACCCCTGGGTAGTGAAGTCATACACTCATATTACATTCCTACCCGAGTTTTGAATATTTTGAAGTTGTTTCTTGAGCTCTAAAGACCACATCTCCAGCCATCAGGCCTTATCAGCTTCTACGAAGATGGATACTCTACACGTATATATTTTTGATTTCGAGATGTAGCTCTGCTGTGTATTTCTCATGGCTACGCTTTATATAGTTATATGACATGGATCTATAGTGTATTTGATTGGTAGCCATGATTTTATTTTATCCCGAGCATGGGTATGCCCGCCTCGGTGAGACAATTATTATTTTTGCAGACGGTGCCTCCCGATTTATGGTCCCTGGGCTCACTTGTTTGGCACATCAGTGAATATTGTTAATGTATTTCTGCCATCAGATCCTCTTCTTACCTCACACATTAGGGGCCATCTGTTATAACCCTAATTTGCACCAGACATGCTTACTTGGCATCAGACCATCTAAGATTCCTTCTTTGCCAAAACATTGAACAACTCTTCTTAAAAACCACTTTTATAAAGGCCCACGTGCCCTGCTCCATTACTGCATGAGTGTACATGCTAGATGACTCAAGACAACTCACATGTACCTTTTATCACTCTAGGAAACTCTCCTAGGCTGTATCTCAGAGATGCCTGGTAACTTAACCTTTTTGTAACTATTTTCTCTTATAATGGGTGTGGGTTTGGATCAAGATGAATATCTAACTCACTGGATTGTATCACAAGACTGCCTAAGGATATTCAAACAATGCAAGGCCTTCAAGAGCTATTATTAGATAGGTGAATCAAATGGATAAAGAGACTAATCAATTAACCATAACATATGTCTATAAAACAATATATATGATGGGCTAACAAATCAGTAATAAATACTTATGATCCTTTGCTTACTAATAATATAGTGAGATGAAAGTCACCAATGGACTATGTAAACATAGATAAAGAACATAATTCAACTCATAATCATATAACATAAAGAGAAAAGAAGATCTGACAATAACAGTGAAAGAAGCTTGCAGGCTGAACATATTATAGAAAGAATCTCTATCACAATGGTAGTATAGTTTAGAACTCAAAATTGAACCCTTTTGTTCATCAAATGTTCTTGGATTTATATCCTTTACAAACAATTTCAATATCCTCAAAACATGGATCTGATAACCTCTTCTCCTATCTCAAATTCAAATTTGTGAGGTGGCTGGAAAAGACAGAAATTTCTGGAAATATGCTCCTCAAATATTTACCTGTATCTCTCAAAACAAAACTGCTGTGTAAAAAATGGAAGAGGGTTTTTTATATTGGTTTGTTTTGAGAAAAAAATTCTCCCAGTTATTTGAGATTCATTTTCAGTTTCCTGGGATCTGCATTTCAAAAACATGTGTCCAACAGGGAAATTCTGAGATCCGAAACTTAGGGCTCAGAGATGAATTCAAATCTCCCAATATATGGCACCTGTAGGAAAAATGAGAGAGTTTATTGTTCTTTTATGTGTTAGAAACAAAAACCTCCTCCCATTTCTCAAAAATATTCTTCAGTCACTCAGAATCATCATTTGAAAAAGATGACTTAGCGTAGTAAAAAAGTAGAATTTCTGCACTTTCGGTGGCTTAGAAGCCCTTTTGGAAAGGCGCCTAGCTACCGAAACCTGAGTTTTGATTTTTTTGAAGGGAAAACCAAATAAAATGTTTTTCAAAATTTATTACAAACCTAAGGATCTAAAAAATGAACCTTAAAAAATTTAGAAATGTATTTTTCAATGACTTCCTATCACCTAAAATAAACAAATTTGACTGTGTTATTTGAGGAGATAACATCTGGCTCCTTCTGGGGATGAAAGCCTCCCTGTGAGGTTTCAAGAACCTCAGCTCCAATGCCTTTCTTGTTGGGATATGGAGTCATTTTTCCTATGCAACTGATCTTCTGCAAACCTGTAACTTGCCTGTATCCTTTACCATTGGGTTATGGAGTCATTTGGCCTTTAGAATTGATCCCCTGCAAACCCGTAACCTTTATCTGGATAGTCTTCATGT
This sequence comes from Picea glauca, assembly GCA_000966675.3. Taxonomy (NCBI): domain Eukaryota; kingdom Viridiplantae; phylum Streptophyta; class Pinopsida; order Pinales; family Pinaceae; genus Picea; species Picea glauca. The sequence goes on from JZKD02S2273378.1 coordinate 23,377, forward strand.
CTTCGACAGCCGCAACATATCTCCCTAGACTGTGGGATAAGTCAAGAATTCCACCTTGGCAAACAAGTCATTCTTCTGTCATTATTATGCAAAAAACTTTATCTCTTTTACCTTGTTGGCACCTCCAAAACTGGGACAACACATTGAAACAGATCCTCTTAATAATAACCTTAACTTGTAAATCATCCTTGTACCCTTTAGGATGATAAAACTTGGATTTGTGCAAAAAGAGTTCCATTCTTCCCTTCTCTGTGCTTTCGGTGACTAGAGAGCTAAAATATGAACCTGTAAGCCACCGAAATCTCTACTTTCAGTGGATAATGAACAATTAAAATGTTCGCCTAAGCCACCGAAAATCCTGTTTCAAAAACATTTCATGAAATTGCAAAAATGCATTATCTCTTGGCTTATAAAACTTCAGTTTTTTTTTTATCCAATGTGACAGAAACCGCCAGCAAGGAAAAGCTGAACCGAAGAAGGAAGCCTGCCATAGCAGTAGGGAAGAAGAAGCAGCAACAACAACATAATAGTGGAGAAAATGGATAGCTCCAAAGAACAGTTTGGGATCCAGGTGGATTTCAACAGCAGAACTGGGAAGTTCATGATTTTTTCACAGCAAGGGAGTATGATGTAGGAGCAACGCTTCACCCAACAATGTGCTAGCCAACCAACACATCAAGTGCACATTCAATGGAGGAGAGAGAGGCACCAACCCTCATTTCAAGATTTGAAATTTGATTTAAATTTTTGTAAGGCTGCATATCCAGATCCGTTTCAGAGTAGACAACCATTAAATGTAATTCATTGTAATTTAATGAGAGTAGGTAGCTTGGAGGGAAAGGCTTGATGAGACCATCTTTTAAAGAAAAAAGATCTTTGTATCTAGGATTAATTAGTTTTTTTGATATTAGAGAGAAAAGAGAGAGCCGAGACTCTATTGTAGTCGGAGCTTGAACACATTGTACATGCATTGTACATGCATTCTGAGATTAATACAAAGATCAGTTTTTCCTACATGAGAATCTTTGTGTGTTTCCATGTGTTTTATGAATGTCATTTATGTGTTTTTATGTTGTAGATGTATGTTAGATTCCATATGCAAGGATAGATAGAATTTATCTGTCTGTGAGTTTCTTTGATTTTAGTCTGGGTTCTTTGTGGCTTCATGCAAGGGGTTGCATGAAAAAATACTGAGGATTCTGTGAACTAGTGCAGGAGTGAACATATGAGTTCTGTGGAATTCAGGCAAAGACGTGTCAGGAGGGTGCACCAGAGGAATCATAAACTCAAGGGAGAAGACTCAAGGTTGTTGAACACCTTGGAGGTGAGACTGTGTAGAGGAGGGCATAGAGAAGAGAAAACAAAATTACTGAGGATTCTGTGAATCTCTTCCAGGTGGGCATTGAGCATGTGCAAAGAGTGCACAAGAAGAACTCTATTTCGAGTTCAGATACAAGGGAAGTGTCAAGCAGAAAGACACTCATAGAGTTGTTAAATACTCTGTTGGCTTAGCAAGGTGTGCTTGAGAAGGAGGTTTCCAAGAGGGCATCAAATTCCCCTTTGAAGGGAGAGACAAGGGACGAATCCCTTAGAGGTTTGAGCAAGTAAATCTCAGGAGTAATAGTGCCTTTGTGCACAAATTTACAATAGAAATGAGTAGAAGAGGTCGAAACACTTCGAGGTCCAAGCCACAGACAAATATCAGGAAGGATAGTGTTTTTTGTCCCTTGACCAAGTTTTGGGAGTTTCTTGGTCATGTTCACCTATTTTGGGACTTCGACATCTTGTCGAAGGAGGATCGCAAGATGAAGCAGAGATCACGGGATATCGGCCCCCTTTTGGACCTCTTTTTGGGTTGTTTGGAATATGTAACAGAAAAGGGATGTCGGCCCATGGGTTTACCCATGTTTAGGCCTATGTTGTAATATATATATATATATATATATATATATATATATATATATATATATATATATATATATATATATATATAGAAGGATAGGCAATGTAGAAGAAGATATAATAGGCTGATGAGCTAAGTGCCAAATGCAAGTAATAGTTGTATATGCTTTGTGCATGCTATTTGAGACTTGCAAGGCTAAGTGCAAGTGATTGTAAGAGATTGAGTAGAAGTCTTTGTGTTGTAACCTAACTCGGGGAAGGAGGATCGAGCAAGGTGCGCGCAGATCTCATGTCCTATGCAGAGTGGGTTCTGTATGGCTCTGTGCATGTAGATGACTGATTGAAGATAATAAAGAAGAAGAGTTGGTGGACTTAGCCCCAGGGTGAGGGTAAACCACATAAACATTGTGTCATCTTGCTTTGTGCCTTATATTTATGTGTTCATATGTTATATGGTAAGTTCTTTGATAGATAGATCTATTCATGCTTAGTGCTACTAATGTGTATATTGTTAGATCTTATTTATATGTATGTGCTAAGTGCTTGATCTGTTAGACCTGAATAATCCGTTGATGCGAAGTGCTTAAATATGTTAATATCTCTGTGAAGGATGCGAAGCTCTATTTTATCAGTGAAGTAGATAATGATTTCATGTTAAAGAACTAATGGTGCTAAGTTCTTTACAAAGTTGTATAATCACATATCCGTGTCCTAGCTAAGGTTGCAGACACTTGAGTCCTGCAACCACCCCTGCCTTTACCTCAGGTGAGACTTCATCTACTTCACAGGTGTTGCTGAAAGGGCTAGTAGTTAGGGTTTTGTTGGTGCACTCTTGTAGCGTTGAACCCTGGTTCTACCCCTATGCCAACAAATGGTTCCATTGTCAGGACCTGAAACTATGATTGTTGGGAACTGAGAAAGAGGAAGCTATGTGCAAAGATTCATCATGAAACTGTGAAAGCTTTGTGCATAGATCTATGCCCTAGTGCGTAGTATTCTACTTAATCTATAAAAATCGGTGCTAAAGAAATAAGGTTAGATATGAGAGAAAGAAGCCCGACCTGAAGAGAGAAGGACAGATCTGAAAGAAAGAAGGCCGGATATGTAGAAAAGAAGCAGGATCTGAAGGCTTTGTGCTCTAAGAAAGGTAAAAGTAAGAAGTTCTAATTGAAAAGGGTAAGATCTGAAAGCTTTGTGCTTTGATAATGGTAAGAATAGTGAAAAGTCTTAGATATGAAAGCTTTGTGCTCTGTAAAAGTAAGATAAGTGGATATTTTTGTTTATAGAGTATGGATCTAGGTATATCTGATAGGTTTTGTCCTAGTTTGAAAGCTAGGGTGTTAATAGATGAAAGAAGGTTTGATATGAATAGATATGATAAGAATAATGAAAGATATGTTATACCTATGCATAGAAAGAATGTTGGGACTAACATATGGATGCAGGATCCTAGAAAGAATTTGTTGTAGGTTAGTTACCATGATCCTAGTGCGTAGTACAAACGAAGTTGGGGATCATTTAGAAGAAAGAGAGGACTAACCCTCTATTATAGTTGCAGAAGACCAGGACATCTTGCTAAGGAATGCCCTGGCAGAAGACCTAGTTGTCTCTGTTGTAAGGCTATGGACCATGAAGTGTTGGATTTCCCTAGAATGATCACTAAGATTGAAGGAATGAACCTGAGTCAAGAGAACCCTAAGGCATATCCAGAAAAGGTAGAACCCCAACAAGAATTAGAGAAAATATGGATACAAATAAAAGAAACCCTGAATGACCATCGACATGTCAGCTTATCAGAGATCTTCAAAAAGAAGGAATGCATCGAAGCAAGAATAAGGGACTTCGACATTGACTATGATCTGGATGAGGAAATACATATGAATATTATGCAAAAGAGAAGTTGGGAAGCTATAGGAAGGCTTGCTATGATCCCTCCACTAGGAATAAGTTTATTCAGAGGAAAGCTAGTAAACCTATGTGGAAGGCTCGCTCAAATACCTATGACTGTCAATGGGACTTCGATAGAAGAAGACTTTGATATTATTAAATTTGTTGAAGATAGCACCCCGTTTACCATGCTAATAGGAAAACCTTGGATTGATAGAGATCAAGCTAGACGAAAGGAAGAAGAAGAAATTTTGGAACAAAAGAAGCAAGAGTTAAAAGACTTTATGACCAGAAGGATCACGCACTTGATTGAGGAACAAAAGAGAAGATCACAGATATTTAATACTAGCCACCATGATGTTGAATCTAAGAGAACACTAGAGGATCCCCAGGAGATTGGATTACCTACCCCTGGCACAAAAGAAGTGTTACCCAGAAATCCTAGGAAAGAATTTCAACAACACGAAGTAACTAAGACCAGAAAAGAAAAGAATCAGAATGAGAAAAGAATTACCAATATGAAGCTCACTAGAGAGAAGGATAGAAAGTTAAGAAAGAAAATGGATAATACTGAAGGGTTACAGGAGGTTCTAGAGGAGACCTCCCTGAAAGAAAAATTACAGAATTTGAGCTTCACCGGGATATAAGAACAATGACATATGGCACTTTGCCATGACAAAGCAATATAGCCGTTGGGACCGATATATCCATTCGAATTCCGCTCCAAATAGACAGAAAAGCAATAAAGGTTCATCATTAGACCATTGGACCACGCTATAACGGAAAGAACTAAGTTAATGAAGACTTCATATCCGTTGCAAGTGATTCGTTACAGAAGTTGTCTATTTATCTCACCATGCCATGCAACGAGAACACTTTTTCTAATTGAGAATTTGAGCTCACAACCTTGATTAAGATTGCCCAGTGATCACTACGCCTTTGCCTCCTACCCTATTGTAGTGCCCACATTAATTTGAGAACTTGAGATATTCATCCCGAGCATGTATGTCTGAAGAGCTCACCACGGAAGAAGCAATTGTGACAGAAGTTCTAATCGACTTAATGGCTCAAAGAACCATGTCAAGAAGAGGATTGTCTATAGGTGCATAGGTATCATTGACACGGGGAGTGCAAGCCTCCCCGTCGACTACTTGAGACGGCCCATCCCGACCAACCGACGAAAAGAGAACTAAGCATAGAGACGATCTTGTGAATGCTAAACTGATTCCGATCATTCTACCTACTTATCTACCACCTCTGAGTGGCGCCATCACTCGTGACAGTGTACCTCGTGAATTCGAGTATGCTTTGAACACTACGTACCTTCCGAAAGAATTGTGCATAGTTCGTGCCGCCCAGGATAAGCTCACCACGTTGAAGTTCAGTGACTACAACCTTGGCGACAAGAAGGCTTACAGTATGCTCGACCCTCATAAATATCTGACGTGAACCAAAGGAAAGAAATCCAACATTATCTCTCAATCATGGACCCAGAACCTCGTGCAGTCAACCCTACTTAATGTAATGAATATTCCTCACTCTGGGAGGCATCAAGAAGTGAACGTGTGTGTCAAGTTGTTGTTTTCCTTCTATCAAAGAGGATACTTATGGTTGAACTATCACATCACAGTGGATCCGATCTTGATCAATCGAATCGCATGGCTAAGTATGCAGGGCCCCGACCCACAAGATTTCTACCCTGGAAAGACCGTGAATCACTCTCTTGCATAGAATATAAAGGATACATATGGCGATGTCGAGAAGGGTAGGCAAGGCTACAAGGTAGCCTCTATCCAGAGTGACACAGTGTACCTTTCCTGTCAGTTGATCACAAGCAAGCTAGTTCGCAATAACCGACCGACCCAAGTGACCGAATTTGTAGTAGACCTCGCAGGGAAGTGCACAGAGGGCCTACACATGAATTGAGCCAAATACTTGGTGAACTAGCTAGAACTGGACTACAGGGAAGCGCAAGACCAAAGGTACGAGTTCCATTTTAACTGGCTTCTTATATTAATTTCTTTCATCGTATGGGAGATTCCGAAAGGTGCAACCTTCCCAGATGTTGAACAAGAAGTGGCAGTCCAATGTCATTTTCCACACTTATTACAACCAACTGAAGATCGCAATCTAGACTACGCCTTGCATGACCTCGAACACACTTCACAAATTTAGACCATTGATGAAATTCAGCGTGGACTGCCACTTCATATACATCACATCGCCCACTGATGAGCATCACCAACAGTTGCAGTCCTACTAAAAACTAATAGAGGAAGAATTAGAAGAGATGACTAAGGAGTGGTCGGTGGACCTACTCATCCCCAATGACCTCGCAGAGTTCTATGATGTTGATAGTCTAGAAGCAGTGCATGATACACCTGGACCAAGCAAGACCTAGAAGAATGAAGAAGCCTAGGATGTCCACAGTACTTCAGCAGAGACCCCTTCTATCTCACCTGAGCAAGGAGGTTATGGAGGAGAAATAGGTGGCACTGAAGTCGAACAGAGGAAAGGCGAGGGTACACCGCCAAGAGATGAGGAGGATCCATCGAATAAAAGGAAGGTTTCCCCTCCAAAACCTTCTTTAAGGAAGAAAATGAAAGAAACCAGAACCAAGTTTGAGACCACCCTAACGTCCAATGACTTCAAATTCATCGTCACTGCACTGAATGACGCTTCACTGGAGATAACAGAGAAGCATGAAGCCAAATAGGAGGAGGTGTTCAGTTAGATCAAGGTTGAACTTCAAGAAGTGCAATAGGCACTACAGTCTAGACATGCAGTATCCACTACACCCCTAACGGCAAGAACACCAGAAATGGGAGACAAGCCAGCTCAACTCCACTGGATTGCTGATATGGTCGAAGCTCACCTTCAACGAGCACAGGAGGAAACAACACAAGCTCCCCAGGCTCTGGCGCAAGCACAAGGAGCTCTATTAGAACAACATAGTAATGAAGAATGAGAGAAGCTTTCTATGTAAGAGAAGTTTGATGAAGAGAAAGCCGAGCTACAGGAAAGAAAGGAACAGTTTCTCATTGAGTAGCTTGAAGTTAAGGAAAGAGTCAACAAAGCACTTCGCTCTATGACAATTGTTGAAATCCAGATCGAGGACCAAGTTCCATAGTAGGTGGCACAATTGGAATAGGTAATCAGAAGCTCCAACAGCACATCGTAGATCTAGAACTCCGTGTTGTACCTGAAACCCCTCAGGAGATAAGAGACTAGCGAGAAGCCACCACTCCCAGTGCGGTTGGAAAATTAAAATCCCTTGCCTTGGAGTGCAAGCAACTAAGTAATCAAAGCACCGAGACATATGAAAACCTGACAGAGAATCCATAATTACAGATGCTGTAGTTGCATCTCCAAGAAGAAAAACAACATGCGGATACACTACAGGTACAGCTAAAGGCCCTGTCAGCTATAGACAGGATGAAGAGATCACATGAACAATGCACAACTTAGCAGTAGGTTCATATGCTTCAAAGTAAAGTGATGGAAGTCACTCAACGACTTCAACCTGTGCAAGATCAGGCATGCCTATTATTTAAAGAGGTCGAGAGCCAAGGAGCAGAGCTTGAACAGGTCATCCTCTCAGCAGAGTAGTGCCTAGAAGGACCTGTGAACGACGCACCAATCCAGGAGTTCACCGAGCAAGAGGCTACAATAAAACAACAAGTCAAAGTAGCTCGAGCCAAGCTCGAGGCGTTCAAGGTAGAATTGGTCAGATCACAGTGACTCGGTATGAGTCACAGGTGAGTGTTGGGGGCCTGTTGGCCCTTGACCAATTTTTGGGATTTTCTTGGTCATGTTGACCTATTTTGGGACTTTGACAACCTGTCGAAGGAGGAGTGCAAGATGAAGCGAAGATCATGGGATCTCGACCCCTTTTGGACCTCTTTTTGGGTTGTTGGGAATATGTAACGGGAAAGGGATATCGGCCCATGGGTTTACCCATGTTTAGGCCTATGTTGTAATATATATATATATATAGAAGGATAAGAAATGTATAAGAATACCTAATAGGCTGATGAGATAAGTGTCAAATGCAAGTAATAGTTGTATATGCTCTAAGCATGCTGTGTGAGACTTGCAAGGCTAAGTGCGAGTGACTATAAGAGATTGAGTAGAAGCTTTTGTGTTGTAACCTAACTCATGGAAGGAGGATCGTGCGAGGTGCGCACAGATCTCATGTCCTATGTGGAGTGGGGTTTGTATGGCTCTGTGCATGTATATGACTGATTGAAGATAATAAAGAAGAAGAGTTGGTGGACGTAGCCCTAGGGTGGGGGTGAACCATGTAAACACTGCGTCATCTTGCTTTGTGCCTTATATTTATGTGTTCATATGTTATATGCTAAGTGATTTGATAGATAGATCTATTCATGATTAGTGTTACTAATCTGTAGATTGTTAGATCTAATTTATATGCATGTGCTAAGTTCTTGATCTGTTAGACCTGAATAATCTGTTGATGCTAAGTGGTTAAATATGTTAAGATCTATGTGAAGGATGCGAATCTCTATTTTATCAGCGAAGTAGATAATGATTGCATGTTAAAGAATTAACAGTGCTAAGTGCTTTACTAAGTTGTATAATAACAGATATATGTCCTAGATAAGGTTCTAGACACTTGATTCCTGCAAACACCCCTACCTCTACTTCGGGTGAGACTTGATCTGCTTCGTAGGTGTTGCTGAAAGGGCTGGTAGTTAGGGTTTTGTTGGTGCACACTTGTAGCGTTGAACCCTGGGTCTGCCCCTATGCCAACAGTGATTCCACAACGCAGGAGAGACCCAAAGTTGCAAGGTCTCGCAGGATATAAATCGAACGCTGAGACCTTCGAAACATTTGAAATCTTCCAAGTCAAGGAAGAAATCTAAAGATTAGGAGCAGGATCACAACAACCATAGGATCAGTTATAGAAAGAACATTTGGACCATCGAATCCACGTCTAGACACCCAGGAGAGAGTGCAGGAGGAGGAACAGATATGACCCGTCTGATCTGGCGTGTGGATCAACAACCGTTCGATTCAGAGGAAGGTGTGTGAGGGTTAAACCCTTCAATAGTGCATAGGAGAGTGGAATTTTTTAAGTCCCTAAATCATCACAGTCATCCATCAGAAGAGGACACATGGCCGAGAGATCAATAGTTCACTGACTTAGAATTTGGGAGGTGCAGAGGCAAGAATTCCTTAGAAATCTTTGAGTTTGCATAAAAGTATAATCTCAGGAGGGGTAGAGACTTAGAATAGTTTGAAGGAAGGACTAGGTCTCGTGTCACCTCGTAGAAGTTAATTTTAGAAGGAAAAGACGTTGAGTTCTTTGACTGGAAGTCATTGAAAGTTTGAAAGGACGGTTGAAATTCTTGGAGGGAGAATCATCGATTTTCCATGGACCGTTGGATCCAATGGATCAGCGGAGAAGTTAAGGCCAAGTGTCATTCAACACTCGCAAAGATTAGGAGGAGGAACACATGATCCGTTGATATTGAGGTTTCGGATTTCGGCATTTTGGGATTCGGTGGTGTGGAAGAGTTACAACTCGAGGATTCACGAGTTGCAAAATCCTGACACCATCTGGATCGACAGATTGTGGAGGAACTGGGACTGTTGATCTAAATCATCATGTATTCAGTCATTGGAAAAAGAGGAAGAGTTGTATGACAACTTCATAATTCCCAAAATATCGATGCGCTTAGGAGTGAGGCCCTAGGCTTGATTGAGGTCATATGGTTAAGACATAAAGGAGGAGTTGAGGTCCCGTTATACCATTTTAGGGTTTCAGGGATTGAAGGAGTCAAAGGGACTCATAACAGAAATCATGAAATCGCGAAACCCAAAATACCTTTTTGGGTGAAGGTTGTGGTTACATTGGTTGGTCACGTGGAGTGGAGGTTCACGCCTAGTGTTGTTTGCACGTGCGTAACTTCTAAAGAGCAACTGTGGATATATTTTCATGAATGTTCCAACGGGAACTAAAGGAGTCTCTTTGACTTAGGGGAATAAGAACGATCCTTGAACGGGAGGTCAGAGGACCCTATGGAGGCAGAGGTAGGGGGTGTGTGCATCATGTACATTCCTGGATATGAATATGGAATTCTTGTGGACTTAGAATAGTCTGTTGTTATATACATGCAATAATGATGTCATGTAAATTAAGTGTGATTGATGAAGGATTATGTATTCAGTTGTTGGAAAAATGATATAGCATGGTTGAAGTGTGGATGTTGTTGTTGCTACATATGGATTCCATCCATGTGAAGACCAGTAAGGGTGGTAGAAATGATGATCAAAAATATGGTGGAAGTATTCTACGAGCTTCTACAAATGCCAACTAATCTAGTAGCAACAGGTAGGTTGATAACAACCATGCATGTATGAATTTGGTTTCTTATGATGCATAAATGGTGAAGGGAATTGAGGTAATATTTCCCTAAGTTAAATTTCAAGATTTAAATTGATATGTAATGGTCGAAGTCCTAGAGTATATAAATTTTTTTGAGGGTGGAATGAATTCAAGTAAATTTAATTACATATTGTGTTATGATTGGTTATGATATCATAACCAGGTCAAGTCACGAGACATACTCCTGTTATAGAAATGAATGCCCATGGATATAGTCATGTGTGAGACTATGAGATGGTTGGATATGGAAGGGATATAACATTATGTGAATTATCAATGGTTTCCCCTATATATATGGCATTTGGACTATAACCTCCTTTCCAACACTGAAGAGAACTTAGGAATTATGTTCCTAAAGTTATGTATGGGTTGAAGAGGAAGCTATCCAAATAGTCGAGTAAGTAACTAGGAAGATGCTGGATGATGTGTCGAGGAATTTGCCAAACCTTCCAACTCACCATGGTGGAGTCATGGAATAGTTATGTGGTATTATGGAGTCAATGTAGGGATGTATTGTGTAGATGTGGCCATGGGTATTGGCATATCGATTCTTATTTTATTGGTAATTATTTGTTGCATTATGAAAATACTTTGGTACTAAAAATGCATAATGAATCATAACTACATTATATTTAATATGAATACTAGATGAAGGTAATTGAATTGTTAGTTTGTTACAATTCTTAGATCACTTTTTGAGCTATTGAAAATTTTACAAAGATAGAATGATAATGTGCATGAGTACTGACAATTTGTTGGGCTGATTAAGGTTGAGAAAATTGCAGGTAGAGTGATCTTGGATATGGAAATGATGTAATACCATAAGGAAGACTGATATCTACAACTGCAAGAGCCAAACATAATGAGTACAAACCTCATGCATGGAAATTTTATTTCCTGTATAAAACAAATTTGAGAAATTAATAATTGGAAATTTGTTAGGATATGCTAACAATTTGTTTGGATGAGTGGAAATTGAGAAAATTGCAAGGAAAATGGTATTGGATATGGAAAGTATGTAATGCCATAAGTAAGACTGATATCTAACGTGGAAAGAGACAAACATAATGAGAAGAAAACTCATGCTTGTGAAATTTTATTTTCTAGTGTAAAACATATTTGAAAATTGTATGATGATATCTCACGATGATTGTATGTGTGTAATAAATATGAGATGTTGGATATTTAAGCTATAATATAGAGAAGAGGAGAACCAAAAGGAAATCAAACTCAAAGATAAATACATGGAACAAAGAAATTCTAGTGGACTTGTTGCAACTCGAGTTCCTGGAGCCACAAATTTGAGACTTCTTGGTTGAGTGCATTGGAGCCCTTAAGAGAAGTTGTACAGCCCGAGGGACTACAGAGTAGAGAAAGGGGTACACTTGCTTGGGTTATGCAGGATGATGGGGAATGAGATCTTTCTCATTGGAATTTCTTCCATAAATACAAATTGTTAGATCATTATGTATGTTTTGGGTCGAAGTTCCTATGTATATAAGCATTGGTTGGACTGCTTGTGTGGATTAAAGGAAGGAGAGTCTAGATTTGTAATATTAAGAACATCAGTATGGTGTTGTGCATTGAGGGTAGTGAAAAAATAAGGGGATAGGGTTGTAAAATCCATGTTTTTAATCCCTATGAATTATAATGTATTTATGTAAATGTGACTTAAGTTAGTGAGCTGGTATGTTGAAAGGATGGGGTGAATAGAAATGTAATAGTTCAATTATATTAATAAAATACATCATTGGATGCAAGATAGACAAGGAAAA
>JZKD02S2273389.1:15107-35352 GCA_000966675.3 Picea glauca
TGGGGATGCAACCCTTTTCTTTGTGGTTTTTTAGTGTTTTTCCTTAGCCATTTTCTCTTGCCTTACCTTTCTTCAGTTCTATCAATCTCTGAGTCTTTAGGACACCCTGATAGACTCTCTGGGTCCAGAAGTCCCTTCAAATTTTTTGTCCTTTTCCAAAATTTTGCCTAGTTTCATGCCTTCTCACACTGAACCCCACAGTGGCCTGCGAGAACACCTTGAGTTCACATCCTGCCTTTATGTCCAGTGCGAGGTTCTCGCACTCTGCTCAAAGGTTTCCTACAAGAATGCTCCATTCTCGTACTGTGTGATATTGCTAGCCTGTGAACCCTCTTTCAAAATTTTTGGATTTGAGATTTTTGCATATTCAGCTGCCCAGATCAGTATAGGTGTCTAAAAATAACTTCTTGGACCATTGGTTGATGTTTTCTTGTCTTCGGATTTTGTGCACGATCAGTCTTCGGAAATCAAAGGCTCTTCTTGTCCATCTTTTCCTCAACTCTCATCTCTTGACCTTTCTTAGCAAGGATATACTCTCTGATCCTGGAATCTGAGTACTTGTTTGGTTAAGGGTTGGTGATCGGTTTGAAAGTTGGGATTCTTTGTCTTTCCCATTTTCTCATTATTTGGAAGATCATTGTTCTCAAAATTGGGATTCTTTGTCTTTCTCATTGGCAATTGAAAAGACTAGTTTTGTCTGCTTGTTGTTTTTGTCTTCATTGAAAGATTGGTTTGGGTTTTGTTTATTGCTTTTTCATTAGTTATTGGTTTTCCTTACTTCCACCACCATGGTGTAGATCCTTTTTGAAAAGTAAAAAACATTTTTCTTTTTAAAAGCATTTTTGTTTTGAAGATATTGAAAATCAATTATTGAAATTATTGAAAAAGAACAAATAGAGAATTGTCATTATTGCATGATTCGTTGAGATTGCGTTTTAAAGAAGATTGTGTATCATAGTTCGAGATTGTTCTAGAATACTTCTCTTTCCCTCCCATACATAGGATTCATTGAACAAAAATTGATATATTTCATTCCTATCTATGCATTGTTAGGTCAGAGTCTTACACAACATCGGTTTCACCTCCGTTTCCTTTGAGTAACAACAACTCTTAAAAATATTGCGTAATTTTAAAATTTAACTAGTAACTCTTTCCTAGGGATMTATTACACCAACAATTAGCTAGGCTAGCRCTTTGGAATAGGCAGAGAGATACACTCTCCAAAGCACAAAACACATAATARCATCTTGTGTTAAGGAGTGTCAAAATTCCATTTACAACATTCCGTCCTGGGAAGCCCTTCTCACACAAGGGTCAAACACGAGGTCGCATTGATATTGACAGAGTTACTCACCCTGCTTTGTTGATATTGGTGTAGAGATTGCACATATTATAGGGATCACTTAGAGGTATACCCACAATGATGAGTGGAAGCCTCTCAAGTTGATTTCAGGCTAGATACCCTGCCCTTGCGTGTGGATCAGACTGTCGACTGTCCCCCCAGGATTTATTGTTGTTGGTGGTAACCTTAGTGGCCTATCTTCTTAGGGTCTTACACAAGGTGACTGCAAAGGGGCAATCCTTCATGGTACCAGGAATCGACGTTGGCCAAACTCACTCGGGCTCCTTGGAGGGTATACCCATGATTATGTGTGGGAGCTTGCACCAGGGTGTAAGTCTATTAAGCAGGTCGTCAACGTAAATTTTACACCCTAGCCCAGCCCCTTCTCGTCTCGTTGTTGTGACGTTGGATTTCATCACCAACTAGTAACTTCGGAGTTAGAAGGTCTTGTTTTCTTAGTTTGTTTCCTAGATTTTGTTTACTAGTGCATGCTGTTTGTTTAACCAAGTTGACCATAGGATTTTTGTTGTAAGTTTGTAACTCGTTCACCATAGACCCTCCACGTCATTCACATAGAATGCATGGCTTACCTCCAGAAAATTTGGAAGGTTCTCAACCCTTGCCTACAAGCTCACCAGAGGGCTATCCTCAACAGAGTGAAGTCCAAGACGTCACCACTCCACAAGTGGAAAGAACTGACTCTCTGGAACGTTTCCAAGTTACCAATTCTCGAGAGGACTTTCGACTTCACCCCGATTCTAAGAGACGCATTATGCGAGTGAATTCTTCCAGAGACTTAGTTGTTGTGTCTTCTGGATCACCGACTAGACCTTTTCCAGGAATTGAAGGCCAAGATCCTTTTTGGTCTGCTGGTGTTTTTAGACGGGACCTTTTTGGTGCAAGATTAGGTATGGAAATCACCGTCTCCCCTGCGTTCCCTGAAACCTATGACCTAGATACAATACCTTTTACTACTGCTTATTATTTTCCTGGTATAGACGCCCCATGATATGAACACATCTTGACCATTCCTATAGAAATGGTCCATTACACAGATACTACGAGTATTCACACCAGGATTACCGCGTCTAGTCAAGCCCCCATCGGCACACCGCTCTCACCCAGTGTCACTCCGACACTTCCACCCGGATACCGTGCGTTGAATGCTTCTATTCCCACTCCTACGCAAACCCCATACGAAACTTCTGGTGGTCCCTCTTCTTCTGAGCACTCTCCTCCCAGCTTCATTCCAATGCTTCCTCAACCCCCTTTTGGAGGATCTTTTTCGTCCTCTATCAGCAAAACTAATCCTAGTGGCACTATTCCGTCATTCACAACAAATTATCAGATTCCTGTTGATGGAAAACTTCACCAAGTAGGGTTGACTCAACCCCCCCTTGTAGGGAAAGTTCCTATTGGAATGCAAATCCCAATCGGAACACAATCTTCGATTGGAACACAACCCCTGGTTGTAGGACAACCCCCACCGACCCCACCCTATGGACAAAACATACCTCCATCCTTGGTCCAGTATTGGAATCATCTGATACAACATAATCCTCAATCGACTGGGGGGCAACAGCTTCCAGCTGCATCCGTTATACCCAAACCGGGAAAACCATCATATATTATATTGATACATTCTTTTACACTGTTTAAAATACAATATACATATAGGAGCCAGCGGCATCCAAAACCCTAACCTAATGACTTGGATTAGTCCAAAACCCTAATTCCTTAACCGAAAATAGAAAACCATTGGCAAAAACCATGTGCCGAAAAACCACCTAATATCATGTGGTCCCGGAAATATGTCGGCCCGGCGAAAATATGTCGGCAGGAAACCGGCGAAAATATGTCGACCCAATTTTTTTTTTTCGGGGGCGCTGCCCCCGAACCCCCGCGCGGGGGGCTCCGCCCCCCTTTACCGCCTGCGGGGGGGCCTAGCGGCCCCCCCTCTAACCCCCCTGCACGCCCGGCGCAGGCGCTCAGACACTACTACTCGTGCAAAGAATATAACACATACCCAACACTAGTATAGGCCAACCATATCCAGGTACGTCCAATCCTATTTGGGGTTCGAATGCTCAAACTCATGTCCCTGTTCAAGGACACAATCTTATGAGCTACTTTCCTCTCCAACAACCACCGAATCTGCCTAGGTCCTCACATTATATGCAGACTGCTTACGGTCCTACTGGTTTTCCGACAGGACTCCCTCCCCAAAGCCACCAGTATCTGCATGTGAACAGACAATTACCCTTCTTGGCCACTTTGGACCTCCCGGATCTGTCCAGGATTTTAAACGATCCGATCCATCACTCTCCTCAATGGCCCACTATACCAGCCAAGCTACCATCTGACATCCCTAAATTCGATGGCAAAGCGGGAGAGGACCCAAAAAATCACGTCGTGACTTTTCACCTATGGTGCTCATCCAACTCCTTGATGGATGACTCTATCCGTTTACGTCTTTTTCAACGAACTCTCACAGATTCTGCCGCGAAGTGGTATATAGAATTACCATGAGGTTTCTTCGTCAACTTCAACACCCTAGCTATGGATTTCCTCACCCACTACGAGTTTCCAATCCATTATGAAATGGGGATCGAGATTTTGATTTCTTTCAAACAAACCAAAGCCACTCATATATCTGATCACATTCATGAGTGGTGACGGAGACGACGTCTCATCAAACTCGAACTTCCTGATCAGTTGCTGGCAGAGTGGTTCACAAAATCATTTGTGAATGACATCACACGTGACATCGCCATGGGTGGGGTTGTCACAGAAGAACAGGCCATAAGTCGTGCTCAATATCTTGACCTCGTTTACTCACAAATGGGTACTCTTTACGACTTACTCCCTGACGCACCTCGTCCTTCCACTTTCACCACTTTGACTACTCCAGCTACCTCTCATGCAGCCGACGGTGTGATTGGCACTTTCCATGCCCAACCACATTCTGCCTCAAGCACCACCCCAAACCCACTTCTTCTAATGTTCAAAATGCTCCGTCTCCTACCCCTCCCACCGACAAGACTTCTGAGGTAAATGCATTTCAATCTACCCCAGTCGGTAAAAACAAATCTAGAAAAGGAAAAGGTAAGAATAAGGAGGACACAAATACTTTACAAGCAGAGAGAACCAAAACTCCACCTGTTGACGATAAATATAAGCGCAAGCCTCGATACCCTTGTCTTATCTGTGGTGATGATCACTACATGAAGGATTGTCCATGACACGCCGAGGTCACTAAGTTCCTTCAAGGAGCCCCGAAACCACTTGCTCTGTCCGTTTTGTCCCAACCCTTCCCCTCTCAACAACAAGCCCAATTGGTCATTCATGACCAACCTTCCCCTTCTACTACGTCCTATGTATTGATGTGTACTGGCGATTCAAAGAAGAATGACATTGCACTTACCACTCGAGCCAAAGATTATTCTCCCTCTAAAGAGAAGGTTGATGATATACCTCCTTCACTGGTACAAATCTCTCCCGCGACTCCACCTACCAGCGGTCCTCTTCATCTCGAATGACCGAGCCTTGACACAGTTCTTCGACCCCCTCCAAAGGGCGTCGTTCAGAAATCGGCTTTCAATCCCCATGCTCGTGCTGCCCAAAACTACAACATTGTCAAAGATCTGGCCCAAGCACCTTCAACGATGTCAGCCCTCAAAGTCCTTCAAAGTTGTCCCACACAACAAAAGGCACTGTTGAAATCTATCGGTGGAATCGACCCAACGGACATGAATTTAATAGTTTTTGACTTGGAAGACCACATTCCAAGGTTACCCCCTTAAATCACGTTCCAAATCCAAGTGATTGTCTATGACAAAAACATTTGTCAAACCATTATCGATGAGGGTGCCTCGACGTGTGTCATGTCTGTTCAATCAACATGATCTCCACCTCGATTCACAAAACCCCTGCATCTCACGACCCATGGTTGGTACCTGACCCTGGCGATCATCTTCATTACGACGATCAAATTCCTTTAGGTCCGGTCGAATTTTCCTATCAGGCCATTCAATCGACAACCCCTTCTACCCCCTCTCTTGGTGAGTTATCTCCAGATCCTTTTCGTGTCATTTTTCCCACAGACGAGATGATTATGTCTATCATGGAAGACACCCCCTGGGACGATGGCCATCACCGTTCCATCCTCTTCCTGGAACAACACACCATTGAGAATTATCAATGGATCTTGACCTCGTTGATCGTTGTCGTCATTTCAACTGTTCCCGAGTCCACACACGATGTGGTTTACGAAGGGAACTTAAGCAATATCTCACCCACTATTCCCCTCAGCATATCCATCAAACCTGGAATTGTCGAAAATGTGCACATCGGAGCTTCGTGTTCCCCTGATGAACTCGTCACCTACACATCACTTTTCAAAGAATTTCGTGATGTCTTCGCCTGGAGCTACGAGGAAATGCCAGGTATCGACCTCGACATTGTGATACATGAGATCAAGACATACCCCGACGCTAAACCTGTCCGGAAACGCCTTTGACCGGTTCACCCACGTAAAGTGGCCACTATCAAACTTGAAGTCGAGAAACTTCTAAAAGCCGGCTTTATTTACCTGGTGACCCTTACTGATTGGGTTTCCAATCTTGTCCTGATCGACAAGAAACAAGGCACAATCCGCGTATGCGTTGATTATAGGGATATCAACAAAGCCTATCCTAAGGACAACTTTCCTACCCCCTTCGTCGATTAGATTGTCGACGATTGTGCCAGAAGAGAAATATTCTCTCTGATGGATGGTTTCTCCGGATATAATCAAATCAATATCGTTCCCGAGGATCAACATAAGACTGCTTTTATTTGTCCTTGGGGCACTTTCACCTATCGGAAACTCCCTTTCGGTCTCAAGAATGCTCGCGTAACTTTTCAACGCACTATGTCTTATGCCTTCCATGACATCAAGAACATCGTGCAACCATATCTTGACGACTTACCAGCTCATTCCATGCACCATGTCGATCATCCAACCCACCTCCGAGCCATTTTCGTCTGCTGTTGGTTTTACCACATACGCTTGAATCCTTACAAGTGCGTCTTCTACGTAGAATCCGGTCAACTTCTAGGATTTATTGTTTCACGTCAAGGGATTAGGGTAGATCCTTTAAAGGTTGAGGTGATTCTTAATCTCCCTCCTCCTTCCACACTTTGCCAGTTACAAAGTTTGCAAGGGAAAGCAAACTTTCTTCGTCGTTTCATCCCGAACTACGTCGAGATAACTCATGGATTTACGCAACTCCTAAAAAAGAGGTCTGAGTTCGTATGGGATACCATTGCAAACAAAGCCTTCGAAGCTTTGAAACTATCCCTGACATGTGCTCCGCTTCTTTTCCCCCCTGATTACAGTCGTGATTATTTCCTCTACCTCGTAGCCTCTGATTACACCATTGGTATGGTTCTCATCCAAGAGGATGATTCTCACGACGAACATGTTATATATTACTTGAGTCGAAGATTAACACCTACCGAAACCAAGTATTTACATGTTGAAAAACTGGCCTTTGCAGCCGTCCAAGCAGTTCAACGCTTCTGGCACTATATCCTCTCTCGCATGACTACAGTGATTTCTAACTGCAACCCTATGCAACACATTCTCACACGTCAATTGCAAGGGGGAAAATACTCCAAATGGATCATGATACTCCAAGAGTTTGACTTGGAATTCGAACGAGCCAAGTCCAAGAAGTCCTTAGTGTTTGCCGAGTTGATATGTGACTTTCCCTACTCTGAAATGGAAAATGTAGCAGCCGATTCATTACCTGATGAATCCCTTTTCCTCATTAGTTCTGACGATCTTTGGTATGGAGATATCATCATATATCTCCAAACCCAGAATTTTCGGCCCACTTTGTCCAGTATTGACCGATGTCGAATACGCTACCAAGCCCATCAATATACTATCCTCGGGGATACTCTTTATCGTCGTGGGATTGACTCAGTTTTTCGACGCTGCCTCACATTCGATGAAGCCGAGAAAGCCTTAAATGAATTCCATTCCGAAGCCTGTGTTGGTCATATGTCTGGGTATGCTACTRCCCAGAAGATCTTATGAGCAGGGTATTTTTGGCCTTCTTTATTTAACGATTGCATAATCGCCATCCAAAAATGCCACGCTTGCCAGACCTACAATCATAAGATATGGTCACATCCTGCTCCTCTTCACCCTGTGGTCTCCATTGGTCCCTTTGCAAAATGGGGCATCGATTTCATGACATGCCACCCCCACTCGGCCAGGGGGCATGGATACATTATTGTAGCCGTATATTATTTTACAAAATGGGCCGAAGCGATGCCGACATTTGACAACACTGGAAATACTGCAACATTATTCATTTTCAATCATATCATAGCTCATTTTGGTGTTCCTCAGGCTATCGTCACTGATCACGGTAGCCACTTCAGAAACTTCATGATGTCTGAACTCACTGAAAAGATGGGTCTTCACCATGAAAACGCAACACCCTATTACCCACAAGCCAACGACCAAGTCGAAGCAATTAACAAAGTTCTCATAACCATGCTCCGATGAATGATAGGGATTCACAAAACAAGTTGGCACACAATGTTGTTTTCGGCATTGTGGGCTTACCGGACATCTGTTAAGTCTGCTATTGGGTTTACACCTTTCCGGTTAGTCTATGGTTTGGAAGCCATTCTCCCGATCGAATGCGAGATACCCTATTTAAAACTAGCTATTGAACTCCTACCAAACACCTCTGCTGAAGAGGAACGTCTGTTGTATCTCATGCGATTAGATGAAACTCGATGCGATGCTGCCCTAGTCATCAAAGCCCAGAAGAAATGTGTCAAGGCCCAATACGACAAACATGTCAAGCCTCACGTTTTCTCCGAAGGAGATCTGGTTCTCCTTTACGAACAAGATCAAGATATGCTAGGAGCTGGAAAATTCGAAGCCATGTGGCGAGGCCCTTATATCGTTAAATGAGTCTTGGAAAAAGGAGCTTATGAGTTATTAGATTACGATGGTATCCCTTTGAGTGAACCCAAAAATGGGTTGTACTTGAAGAAGTACTATGCATAATATTACTTGTGCACGAGTACCTGTATTTTTATTGTATCACACTTCTTGTGTGTTATTGCAGTTTTCTTTGGTCATTATTTGGTCTCTACCCTTATGTGAAGTTGTGTTTGATTTCCAGATGTCAGAGTCTTCGCTACCTCACATTGGCTTCGCTGATGGTGCTAGCCATAGTACTCAGAACCTTGCTTTTGCTACGTGGGCAATTTACGCCCCTACAAACGAAATTGTCACTCTACGAGGTGTGTGGCTCGGCCGAGCGACCAACAATATTGCAGAGTATAGTGCCGTTATCGAATTTTTGATTGATGCTATCTCACTTGGTATCCGTCACTTGATTGTGCGACTCGATTCGCAGCTCTTAGTACTACAATGAAGTAATGTCGATGCTATTCGAAGTCCTACTTTGTTACGAGTATATTTGCGAATTGGCCTCTTGGAACGTTATTTTGATTATATTGAGTATCAGCATATTCCTATATGTCTAAATACATTAACTGATGCATTGGCTAACTATGTATTAGAAAGAAATTTGGGTCATTTATAAATCAATCACATCACGAGTATCAACACAAGATAAGATGGTAGAAAACCATATGTATATATAATGATCAAAACAGTTTTTTACAAAAAGTTCTGTCCGAGAAACAAAAGTTCAAAATATGAAGCACATAACTTCTACAAAGTGACGTCATGGATGACGTTCATGGTAACACACGATCGCCCAAGAAACCCTATGAAGCAGTCAACCAATGGACTCTGACACTCATACTGTATGAAGCTGATAACCTCGTGGAACCTCTCCAAGGGGCATGTCTGGAATGTCCGCTATCAAACCCTCCAGGTTTTTTTCCACCACTTCATAGTCTTCAACGTCCCATCGTGGCACTAGAGCCACCTCTCCTTGCCGCTGACTAGGAGAAGTACCCGGAGGTCGATAAGGCCCCATGTCTGTGTTATCAAAAAGAATTTTTTAATTATACCTTGGATGAACATAAAAACATTTGCATATGATAAAATTCACAAAAACATTTAAAAAGGAAAAAATGTGTACTTCTTACCAAGATCTCCCCATTGAGCATCCTCAGGCAGGGCCAAATATGGATCTCCTCAGAAATCCAATCTGGCATAAGCATAATCATCGACCATCAACATCTATGGTCGCAACCAGTCAAAGAAGACATCATTGTATTTTACAATTGGTCCAGCTACGTGCCGGGCCATGAGCTAACACCACCTCAGCATTCTTGGATTCGTTGGAGCCGGTAAACCCCACTCAACCTGTAATCTAAGCAAGGGAACCCTCTAAAGAAATAAGGACACCAACAATGACCCATACTCGAATTGCTTCAGGTTGCCTCTCCTGCATTTGGTCAACTGCCTCTTCACGCTGCAGAGAACTGCATCTGCCCAGTTAAAAAACTGAGGCTCAGTACACTCTATGGCATACTGAAAGTAGCTCTGGATAGCCATATGAGCAGCAATTCTCCCAGCGATACAAGCAATGGTGAAAAAAATGGTGCGAAGGGTCAAATATCGCACCCTCCAAATGGCTACCTTTCCTTTTCTCCTTTCTGCCTCTGGAACACAATGCAAACGAAAGTATTCACTCATAGGTAGCCCACCACCTCTGCTACCAGTCAGGCTCATGTGGTACCCACGCCATGACAGTCCTATCAAGAAGTAAATGTCTTAGATATCCAAGGACAGTGTGTGGACCCCCACATGGAATACTTGTTGGTCTGGGTCCCACATATTCATAAGGTACTCTAATAACCTGACTTGGGCCCTCATGCCTGGGATGCGAAAGAATTTCAAGAGACCACAGTCTCGCAAAGTGGCAACGGTACCCAGGTTATTCCTGACAATAACATCATCTTCTTCATGTTCCCTTTTATTCCATTCTAGAACCATGGTGATAGCCAAATGGCTGCATAAGGAACATAAGAAGAAAGTCAACAACTCTATTCAACACTTGGTATCTTTTTCATTGAGAAAATTTCAAAAAACTTTTTCAGTTTGTGGGTCTCGCAGGTGACCTTTAGGCACAGTGCGAGGTTCTCGCAGACACCTTTGGGTCCACCTGCGAGAATGATGCATTCTCGCAAGTCCCGTGTGGCTGGCCTGCGAGAATGGCTGAGCGCAATTTTGGCCCCTAAAACAAAGTCAAAAACATGAATTTTACCAATGAAAATTAAAAATTAAACCATGAAAAGATAGAGGATAAGGGGCTTACCTCACTGCCAGAGACGGTTCATCGAATGGATGCTCGTACCTCCCGCAGTCTAGCGCCGAAATTCGACAACAAAAGAGGGGTTTTGGACTAAAATATTGGCAAAGTTACAATAACTATGGTAAAAAGAACTTTTACTCATTTATATTTACTTTTACCATTTGTCATGGGTTTTTTAATTGTTATATTTATTAAACCTAATGATTAATACCTTTATGAGTACGAATTTTGCAGGCATAATGACCTCGACGTTCATACGTAGGGATACATATATTTTTTCTCTTCTTCATCGCATGTTTTGATTGTTTTTCATGGTTTTTGTACAAAACCTCGAGCTTGGTTTTTGTCCATTCTCACGCTCAAAAATACATGAGAACGCGATCGAGCACACTTTTATCACTTTTTCGGGCTCAATAAGGTTATACAAAAAAGGAACCCCCCTGGAGTCCTCTTTAAGCTCTTTTCAGACTCTCTAAACATGAAAATATTGTCGAGCGACCTTGATCTTTTCACGCTCGTTAAAATGTTTGAAGAAAGCGTCCGTTGGGCGATAATTTATCTCTTTTTCAGTCTCATCAGACTATTTTACGAAAAAGGAACTGAGATATTTCTCTTTTAAGTGTTTTTTCCAGACTCTATAATCATGAAAAACCTTCGAGTTTTCTATCTTTGGACTCGTTAAACAAACATCGACAGACCTGCAATGGGACTGAACCACTCCTTCCTAGGGTTCGTTAAACATACTCCAAAGGACTCTTCTGAAGGATGAGCTTACATCAACAAGCATATGTTATCCTCCTCAAGCTTGCGTAAAAATAAAGAGGTACTCACCAGAAATGGTGGGGGAAAAATTTGGGAAAGGGATGTGTTTTCGTATTCGTATTATTGGCAGTAAGTGTCTCTCTTGAACATGACACCACCCTATTCATTATTTGAAGCCAGTTTGGGAAATCCATTTGTCTCTCATTCGATTTGTTACAAGTTCATATCCTGATTCGTCTCTGAGTCAATGCTGCCAAACCATTGGTCGTGTCATTCATATGTTTAAGAGAAGTTCATTCAAAACCTCTATCAAGTTGTCCATCTGCAGTTGTCCATTCTCTCTGTGTCAGCCTTCCCTGTGTCCAGTTCAAGTTACATCATACTCTGTTCCACCTTCAAAATATGTTACTCATTTCATGTCATTGATGGGGGATACATCAAGGCCCTCCTATGATGAGTTTTTTTCCGTTGACTCCAGCTCATTATCTGGAAACAAGACTTAGAAATTATTTGGTACCTTGGGACTTGCATGCCTCAATGGCAGGTCTCCTCGCTTTCGACAGTGGGTTTTCATCATTGACCCTTGATTGAGAGATTCTGTTAGATGTTCAACCTCAACTCATTCATTCACATTCGGTATATTGTACTAGTGTACCTTGGGAGTCATTGACATTAATGGTGATTTCCCTTGCACTTGTTAACTGTTTCATCAATGACCGGTAATCAAGTGGTTTATACCATGTTCGACTTCGACACATGTAATCACATGGCTAGATTTGTACTTTCGAGCAACGGGATTGAAGACCCTGGATCTCATCTCTTTGATTCAGGTTGCGATGGAATATGTATAATTTGCTGACACATAGATCCACTTTGTATGTCTCGTGGCTATGTCATCTCGATTTGAATTTTCTTGCATAGTTCCATAGTGTATTCCTAGTGGCTATGCGATATTTTGATGGCATGGATCCACATTGTATGATTGGTGGCCATGACCTATGCTTATAGCATCATCCGTCCGTGATCTGAGTATGGGAATGCCTACCTCAGAACTAGTACGATATTCTACAGATGCTTGGTTGTTCGCAAGTTTTCGATTAGGTGCGCTCCTGGTTTCCGACACACACACATGCAGTTTACAAAGTATTTCGGCTGTCACTGATTCCGACCTCATACTTTGGGGGGCATTATGTTACCCATGATTTTGGTCATCTATATGGTGTATTAACCATGGTGTACTCAGGCTCCCAACAAGAACTTTCTCTTGAGAAAAATAACATTCATCTCCTTCCAGAAAACATATTTTTGAAGAGAGTTCGCAGGTTGCTTATAGCCTAGGGTGCGAGAATGACCCATTCTTGCAGGCCACCTTCAGCTAGGGTGTGAACTTCTCACACTGTGCTCTATACCTAGGGTGCGAACTTGATCTCAAGCTTGGAAAAGGAAGAAGTCTCGATGGTTCCAGAAGGGAATCTTCTAGAATATGGGTTGGCATTCGAATGGTTATCATTTTACTGGTTTCCCTGATTTGGTGGGATCATTCTCATCCATGTAACCATCTTATCCTCTCCTATATATTGATAGGATTCTCATGGAAAAGGTTAAGCAAGATTAATTGAAAGATTGGTGAAGGAATTGTGTGAAGAACCCATCTTGAGCAGAAGCTTGGAGACTCTAGTAGGTCTACCAAGAGGAATTGGATCTTATTCATGCAAGGATAGAGAAAGTGTGTGTGTTAGAACCAAGAGTCATTGAAAGGAAGCTTGCAACATCAAGGCGATTAGGTTGTATCTTCTACTTTCGATTAATATGATACAACAACATGTCCTTTTCCCATAAAGTCATTCTTACTTTATTATGTAATTCCTTGATCATACACATAAGTTGACGATTGGATATATTTTTCTATCTTCACTTTGGTTGGTTTGTGTTGTCTTGTTATTGACCTCAGGAGAGCACCGAAGCAAAGCGGGAGCAACAAAGAACCAATGAAGCGATACAAAGGTATGTCACTTGTTCCTCCTTACCAACTATTTCAATGGTCGTAACTTAGGGAAAGAGTCATGTCCTGTCCTGTTTTGTTCTAGATCCAGGTGGATCTAGTGAGATCTATTAGTGTCTTCACCTACTGATTAGTCCGATAACAATCCCAAGTGATAGAGAGACCCCATTTCCATTTGAGAGAGAGGAATGATAATCAATCTTATTGACAAAGTTTTCAGAGGAATAATGAGACATAGATCAACATGTAACATAATTTAAAGCACATCCAATAAACCTGATATTATAATCACACCATAGAAGCCATACATAACCAAAATGTCACAAAACTCTCTCCTACTTACAAATTCTCCTCCAAGACCTCACATACACTCTCTAACCTCACACCATTACAATCGCAAGCATATATTCTCACAATAATTCTCGAGTATCTCAACAACACAAAATCCGAGCTATCTTAACAAACCTTACATTTACTCAATCAGTTCTACAAAATAGTAACAAATGGAAATCTATCATAAATAATAAGCTCTCGATAATTTCTAGAGATATTGTGACTATCCATTACAATGAAATTAAAATTAATGGAACCAACCCCCCTTAGTAAATGTCATTGACCCCTTAGGTCAATTCTAAATATTGTTGTAAGATGCTCCTACATTAGACTCCCAAGGAAGAAAAGAAATATTCACCATGTCTTCAGGGTTCACATGATACTTGGAGATCTCTGCTGTAGTCATCCAAGTAGATTCCTCTACTACCTGATTCTTCCATTTCACCATATACTAGAAATATTCTTTACCCTGGTCCTTTTTTCCACTCTCTTATCCAATATTTCCTCAATCTCCTTCAAAAGTTTCTTAGGAAAATTTTGTTTACACCCGATGCTCTGATTTCCATCACCTATAGGTTTATATGTAGAAACATCTTATGTTTCTTTGAAGGGATACAAATCTGTCACACTGAATATTAGCAAAATTCCTATATCAATTTGAAGTTCAATCTCATAAGCATTGGTAACAAATTTCCTCAACTTCATGCAAGGTCCAATCTTTTCCATCTTCAATTTGGTGTAATTCCCTACTGGAAACCTCTCCTTTCTTAAGTATTCCATGAACAAATCACCAATCTAAAAATCCACATGTTTTCCCTCTGTTTATACTTGTGGATGCACTCTTTCATTTTTTGTTTGACCCTTTCTTGTAACTCTTGCATACTCACTGCAAAATCCTCATCATCAACACTTCTTAACTCTTTTTTTCGTAAATTTCTCAACTCATAAACTCCTCTTGGATGCATTCCATGAAAAATATGGAATGGAATCATCCATGTACTTCTATTTAGTGAGTAATTATATGAAAACTTTGTTATGGTCCAAATACTAAAATATCATACAATTACAGAAGTACACACCATTTACAGAATGTCAACGTGGAGCACAAATCCAAGATAGATAAGTTACACAATAACTCCTTAAACAATAGGGGAACACCCTCCAAATAACCAAATACCTTTTATACTTCACAATTCACCTCTCAATAATGAATATATGATCTCTTATATATAGCTATTCACACTTGCACATGAGGCCCCTTTATCACTAGGCCAACCCTATTACATATGTATTTACATATTACATGTACATTTAGGCCCATATATGCCCTCCTTTGGGGTAATATCATATACATTTAGCCATATATATGCCCCCCTTGGGTCATAACAAACTGAAATTGAGCAAGCATCTGGTCACATTGCATAGGGTTCTCATTCACAAGGATCCTCAAAATATTTCCCATACTTCTGTTTACTACCTTTGTTTTCCCATCAATTTGTGGATGATAGGCTGAGCTAAAAATTAGATTAGTACCAATATTCTTCCACAAGGTTATACAAAAATGTCCCACAAATTTAGTGTCTCTATCTGAAACTATACTTTTGGGTAACCCATGCAACCTTACAACCTCCTTAAAGAACAAAGTTGCAACATTTGTTGCATCACTAGTATTGGTAAAAGTAATGAAATGAGTCATTTTTGAAAATCTATCTACCACAACATAGATAGAATCGTTACCTCTCTGTGTATTTGGAAATCCCAACACAAATTCCATACTCACTGCATCCCATAGCCTACTTGGAATGGGTAGTGGTTGATACAACCCTGTATTATGACTTCTCCCTTTAGCATGCTGAAAAATTCTGCACATTTCCACAAATTTCCTCACTTTATTCTGCATACCTAGCCAATAATTAAAAACATTTACTTGAGAAAAAGTTTTATCATGTCCAAAAAGTCCTGACAGTCCTCTGTTGTGCTTCTCTTTGATTATATTCTCCATCATTGGACACTTTGGTATGCATAATTTACTGGTTTTGAACAATAGTCCTTCCTGTATCATATAGTACAATCATTGACTTATGTTACCAGTATCTGGATTTTCACAAGATGCATAGGCATCTTTGAAATTTGCATTATCTTGATACATTTCTTTTAAACCACCAAAGCTTAAAGTGTTGACTTGAAGATTCTACTTAATTCATCAACAACTTTATTTGCTTTCCCACTAGTGTGCTTAATTACAAATGCAAAATTCTGCAAACATTCAACCCACTTAGCATGTCTTTAATTCAATTTTGGTTGACTACTTATAAATTGTAATGCATGATTATTGGTGTAAAGAAAAAATTCCTTGGCCATGAGGTAATGCCTTCACTTCTTAAGCGCTTGAAAAATTGCATACAATTCCTTTTCATAAGAGAAATATTTTTGTTTTTCTTCATTTAATTTCTTGCTAAAATATGCAATTGGTATTTTCCCCTGACTCAAGACAACTCCTATTACAATCCCACTAATATCGGTCTCAACTTGAAAAATTTATCAAAGCTTGGAAAAGCTAACACGGGCTTTTCAATAATCTTTTTTTTCAATAGTTTAAAATTTCTATCAGTTGCTTCTATCCACTTAAATGGTTGTTTGCTTTCTTTGATATTTTCTACAATAGGTGCACATATCTGACTGAAACTTCTAATCAAATTTCTATAAAAACTTGCAAGTCCATGGAAACGTCTTACCTCAAATGCATTTCTTGGGGTTGGACAATTCACAATTGCTTGAACCTTTTATGGGTCCATCTTCAAACCTTCTTCAGATACTACAAACCCCAAATATACCAACTTCCTTTTCATTAAGATATATTTCTTCAAATTTATCAACAATTTTTTCTTTTGCAAAGTATTCAAAACCATCTTGAGATGTATTAAATGCTCATCTCTTGCCTGGATATAGATCAATATGTCATCTAGATAGACTATCACAATTTTTCTAATAAATTCCTTTAAGACTTCATTCATCAACCTCATAAATGCACAAGCAACATTTTTTAATCCAAAAAGGCATCACCAACCATTAATACATTCCACTATTAGTCTCAAAAGCAGTTTTCCATTCATCCCCTTCTCTTATCCTAATTTGATGGTATCCACTTTTTAAATCATTTTTTGAAAAAAACTTGTCCCACTTAAGCAATCCATCAAATAATCTATTCTAGGTAATGGAAATATGTACCTGATGGTGATTTTGTTAATTTCCCTAGAATTAGTGCACATGCGCCATCCACCATCCTTCTTTGGGTTGAGCATTGTTGGTACAACACATGGAATCAAACTTTCCTTCACCAAACCTTTGTCTAACAACTCTTGTACCTGGTTCTTTATCTCTTCATTCTCTTGTGGGGACAATCTATATGCTGCTTTGTTAGGAAGACTTGCTCCAGGTATCAAATGAATGTGGTGATTGATACTCCTCATAGGAGGAAATGAATTTTGTAATTCATATACTATGATATTAGCAAATTCATCAAGCATAACTTTAACTTTTGTAGGAAAATCATCCAGATTTGTAGTAGTGAGTATTATCTTTGGATTACCAATTAAAGAAAAATGTACCTCCTCTTTCTTCTCGACTTCTTGTAGTAGCTCCTTCCCACTCATCAGAAAAACACTAGGTCCAGTTTCTTCTTTGATTGATTAGTCCTTCAAAGGAAACAACACGTGTTTATGTCCATCTTTCTCCAGGGAATAAGTGTTTCTTCTTCCATCATGAATGGCTTTCCTGTCATACTTCCATGGCCTTCCTAACAAAATATGATAGACATCCATGGGCATTATATCACATAACACCACATCCTTTTAAGTACCAATTTGAATTTCCACCTTACATTGCTCACTTACCAAGAGTTGATGTCTCTTATGTAACCAAGACACTCTATAGGGAGTGGGATGTGACATCCTCTTCAAACCCATCTTCTCTACCATCTTAGTGGAAATCAAATTATCTGTACTTCCACTGTTGGGTGCAAGCCCAGTTTGGGAGAAAAGCATGACGTGGGAGAAATACATTTGGGAGGAAAAGAAACACATATAAGGCATACACACATGTAGGAAAAGAAACACATGTAAGGCAGACACACATGTAGGAAAAGCAGCATGTGCAAGACATATGCACATGTAGAAGAGGAAAGCATGAGAGGCAAACATGTAAGAAGACCTAGCCATGATAGGGTTAGGGTTTTGGTAAGAATATGTAATGGTTGGTAAGCCAAAAACATGTATAAGTAGGTACCTAGGAGGAGTAGGTTGGGGTTCCTTTGTGGTTGGTCATTGTTACTATGTCATTCAAAGACAAAATGACTGTAAATCCGATATGTTTCATAAGATGTTGAGACGAAGAGAGGAAATAAGGTAGATCTTGAGGGTTATATCACATGCTGAGGAGCATGGTGTGATCTAGTCCGCCTCATTGTAGATATCGACCCGCTGATGGAGAATTGTAATACACGTGGCACTGTAGTTTTGGAAACACAATAATAAAAGAGTAGAGTAGCCAAATATTTGTGGATGTAGCCCAGGAGGGGTGAACTAAGGTAGATCATGTGTTATGTGATTGAATATTGTATATTTATTTTATTTTCAATGATTAGATGTTAGAAAAATGATAGAATGACTAGTTAGATATGCTATTTTACATGCATGAATAAGAATTATATGGTATTCAATATAATTTGAATGTTAAAGTAACAAATTAAGATCACAGAGGTTAATCCTAGATCCCCACTCACTCCCAGGTTGCAAGCACTTGAGCGTTGCAACCACCAATAGAAATATCTCAGGTGAGACTGCGCAGTGATCTCTGTGTACTGCATTGCCTTCTGGTTTACTAGAGGGGACAATAGTTTTAAAGGGGTTTTGTTGGAAACCATGGTATACCTGAACCTAGGTCAGCCCAAGAAAGGTAGCAAGAGAGAAGTAACCAACATCCATTGTCAATGACAACTTTGCAACACTTCCCCTTTGACTTGCATACAACTCAGAACAATTTTTTTCTTTGTGATGGCTCACTTGTTTCCTTTTATGATTTAACCAAGACCCTATTCAACGTCAAAGACTCCCCCACCTCTGGATTTTCTTACTTTTCCACTGCATTAAGCGTTTCTTCTCTAGCCTCTGGAACATTTGCATTATTATGATTCTTATGATTTATTTCAAGGGCAGTCCCAAGACATGTGTCTTATTTTTCCACATGTGTAGAATCTAATTTCTCTACCTCTGCATCTTCCTCTGGAGCCAAATATCCTACCTCTAGAGTCTCCTCTCTTTGGTTATTGTCTGTTTGAACTATATGCTTCATCCTTAGAATTCTGAAATCTTCCCTTATTGGAGGATTCCTTTCCTCTTGTTGGAATTCTACCTCTTCCATTTTGACTCTGCTTTCTGGATAATTTATCTTCTGTATTCAGGGCTTCTTGATAAGCATCTTAGATAGTCCTCAGGGTTAGAAGACTGATTTCATCCTGGATTTAATACCTTAAGCCATTGATGTACCTTGCAACTTTATCATCGTCATTCTCTATATACCTTGCCCTGATGTTTAATCTGAAGAATTCTTCAGTGTATTCCTTCACTGACATAGCCTTTTGCCCCAGGTTCTAGAATCTTCTGAACAGGTTCAATTGAAAATCTATGGGCATAATTTTTTCTTTAAATTTAGACACCATCCAGTCCCAACTCCTAATTTTTTATTTTCCTTTCTTCCTTTAGTCATCCTACAACTCATCCCACCATAAGGTTGCATGTCCTTTCATCCTAGTTACAACATGATTGACCTTCTTTTCTTCATGTATGTACTCATAGTCAATGTATTTGTCCATTGCATTGATCCAATCAAGCAATTCCTCCACATTCAATTTTTCCTCATACATTGGGACCTCCATATTTGGTATGGCTCCCACCTTAGTAACCAGCCTAAACAACTTCTCTTCAACTGTTTCTCCTCCTGGTGCTTCTTCTTATTCTCCAAAGTGGGTGTCTGTTGGGTTGTAATAGCAAAGTTCATCTCTAACAAGTGTATCAGAACTTTGCTATTCTTTGATGAGTGTATCAGATCTTGATTTACCAATATTGAATCTGAGAACTAAACCCTAGGTACATTAAGAGTTGCAAGTAATAAATTGTGTTAAAGATCATGGTAAAGAATGGCGAGTAGTTCAAGATTAGAGATAGAAAAAATCAATAGCTAGAATTTGAGATTTGGAAGCTCAAAATGGAATATATTCTTGTAGATTGAGAACAATGGACAACAGTTTGTCCAGGTACCCAAATGATAGGCATGTTGATGGAAGAATGGGAGAAACTCGAAAGAAGAGCAAGAAGTACAATTCAGATTTGTCTTGCAGATTTGGTAGTGCTGAATGTATTAGGTGAATATTCCACCAAGAAACTATGGGACAAGTTGTGAATCTTATACCAATCAAAATATCTAGTAAATAAGTTGTTTCTTAGA
>JZKD02S2273400.1:47766-61564 GCA_000966675.3 Picea glauca
TGAGAAGCCTTTATTGCTTTCTCGGGGATCCCTAGGCGAAGCATCTCAAGGTTTAAACTTGGATTTTAACTTTTTCCAGCCACTTTTACCCTCTGTGACTTTATCCCCTTCTTCCCACAAGGCAAGGTACAACCCTTACCAGCTTGGAAAACCCAATTCCCTAACCAATGTAGGGGATAGATGAGAGGGAAAAGATGAAAATTCATAAGTATGGAAGGAATGGACGATGACCTTTCATAGACCCACCTAGTGGCAACTCATCCTTACGGGAACCAACTTTCTAGTGCACTTTGTCACCCCCCCTAGTTATGGACAAGTTAAAAGGCATAATGTCCAAGAAAACATCATGAAGCAAAAGAGAATTAAATGCACATACTCAAATTCTTTGAGAATTGAAGTGACACATACCACGATACCCAGACTCATTACCTCATGGAGAAAGATGGCCGATGGGATGGATGCAATTGTTGTTGATAGATGGGAGGTGCTGAAGAAAGGTTGGGCCCTCCAGGGCCAAGATCAAGTCAATATGTCTCTCGATACTCCATGTCTAGGATTGGTGGGCCTCGAGACATAATCTCCTTAGTTATCCCTAGGATAGGGGATAACATTGCCAATGATCAATGCCATAGTTTCAATTAGGTCATATTGTTTACTCCAAAAAAAAAGTGGTTCTACTAGTAGCATCATTTTTCAATTCAAGGGTCAATTTCAAGGTTTTGCCCACAATGTCAAGGGTATGATTTCAAACAAGTCACAATTTTAACCACATCCTAAAAAAATGGTGCTACCAATAGTGCCACTTTTTTATTTGGGGGTTGATTTTGGTGGGTTTTACCCAAAAAATTATATTTTTGGGTTAGAGTTCTTGTTTTGAGGTCACAATGCTCATTAAGTTGGTAACTTTGTTTTACAATCATCACATACACTTTATATAAAATCGTTCTTATTTGATTAAACACAATTACATAGCCTTGTGAAATTTCATTTTCATCTAACAACTTCAACATACAAACCATTCACACCCTTCTAAATAACTCAGGTTATGATGATCCTACCTTACCAATCCTTCCCGATATCCTATGACACTCCTTGATTTACATGGTTAGATGAGGGTTTCTTTAATTACATATAGCCTATTACATTTGCTACACAATCAATTTTTTAACAATGATTTTGTTCAATGGAATTTTCCCCATATCCTTATAATACAATCCCATGATATGGTATTTCAAATTGAGAGACAAATTCATTTGAAAATTCTAAGATCTCACCTAAATATTCATTACTTTAAAATCACTAATCTAGAGGCATTGTAGTTTTTAATTTTAATGAATATTAGAAACCTTATATCCACAATGTCATTGGTGCTCATAATTAAAGAACAAGTTGCCAATAATGTGAAGGTCGTAGTTGAAGATTATTAATTTAAGCTATTTATTAATAACCTTCTACCCTATATTTGTTATACCTTACTTTCGTAAGGTTTGATTGATTGCACCCAACAATTGGAAGTTGTTGAGGTTCTCCTCATCCAAATTAATTTTAGTTGAAGATTATTAATTTAATCCTTTTACCCCATATTTGTTATAAGTTACTTTCACAAAGTTTGATTGATTGCCACCCAACAATTGGAAGTTGTTGAGGTTCTCCTCATATAAATTAACCTTATTCAAGATGTGGTTGAACTTCCATGCTCATTAATCATTGAACACATTGATCACATTTGTTTAAATTATGTATAACTTTTGATTGGAATATCTAGATTGAGTGGTTCAAAATGTGTTTGGAAGAAAATATGGAGGAGAATAATTAATAAAAAAAATTAGAAAATTTTGTATGGATGTCGAAGAGATTAATTTGAAAGTCTGTAATCTTAAAAATCCCTAATTTGTTTAGTATTTTAACCACTTGTATAATTTTTATAATTTTCTATAAAAATCTCAAACTGAGATGAAGTTTGATGTATTTTGAAGAGGGAAACATGATCTATATAGAAAAAAGTTTTAGATTCATTTCTTAATCAAAGTGTAAGAAACATCAATTGTAATTTGACCTTAAATTTCAATACTAGTTGTTCAAGAACTTGTGAAAATATGAAGGTTTTGTTGAGATGAAAATAGAATTAATCCCAACAAATACTTCTTGATGCAATGCATGCAAAAAATTGTAAGTACAAGCTCAATGAGTGCTTGCTAATTGTTAATTTAAAATACTGTTTTACTGTCTTAAGATCAACCTCACGAGGATATGAATCCCCCTGCATTTTAAAAGAGGTGGTACTCCTATTGTTTTTATGATTCCAAGAAAATAAAATGAAACAGAATAAAATCTGAGAAGGACCAGACTTTGTATTTACATTCACATTCAAGGAAAACATCACCTGATATTTCAGACCGGGTGTTTTGAAAGAAACTCATATGTATAATATTTACAACGTGAATAGATTAAGATGCATACATAATATATAGAACTGATATATCCATCACAACGTTCATCAGAGCATTTACCAATACCACAAATAGAGAGAATAGAAATTGGACCACAAATAAAAAAGATTTTTAAATTATCATTCCATAAAGCACCAAAAAGATTATGATAGATAAAACATTGGGTAACTCAAGCTTCTTATCAAAGTATTTGAGAATACAGTAATGTAATATCTTGAGTAGCTCTTTTGGAGTCTCAAAAATAATAATGAGTTTTTAAATACAAAGGTAAATATATTTGAAGAAAATAAAATACATTCTCCCTTCGAAGAGGACTGGAATTGGGCTCCCGCAGACCATAAAATGAAAAAATTGGAAGATAAGAGAAGGACAACCAATAATTATCCCGAATCTCATAGAATACCGAGAAGACAAAGGTAAGATGACAAAAGATTGTAGCAGAAAATAGACTGAAGAAAAACTGAAAGGGTAGAGTTTTTGTTTGACTCCCTGTGATGGAGAAATATCTTCACTTGCTTTCAATTGGCTCATTTATAGGTACGTGTTGTGGTTGAGGTGACATAACTTCTCTCAATGTTCTTGAAGTAGTTAGGGTTTTCCTTTCTAGAACTTTCCATGATTTCTTTTTGGAGTAACCACTTTTGATATTTAATTTATTGGATTCTCATTAATGAATTTATGTTGTTAAAATTCATGTATCCAAGTAAGGCCCATTTATTCATTTAATAAAGTTTATTTAATAAGCTTTATTTTCAATTTTTTCAATTTGACTTCCTTTAACACAAGCAAACTGTGTTTTAGTTTTCTGAGTAAGATAATTTTCCTTTCAACTATGGAAAACATTCTAGATGAAAAATTCATCATCTCAGCTTTTCAACAAGTCCTCCTAAGCGCAATTTTAAGTTCTGGATCTTAAGTTATAAGCTCGGGAAGTTGAGGTTCCAAGTACATATCTCATAAAACCATGAAAAAATAGCTGACTGTTGTTTCAATTTTTTGGGAGGGTTATGGCCAACTTCTCCTCTAGAAACCTATTCCATCATCTTCCTTGTCGAATTACCTTTCCAACGAGGTAATTGTTTCCCCAAATAGACACTCGGATCTTGAGTTATGGCTTCTAGAAATTCTCCACTCAACTGTCGTTCATCTAACTCATGGGGTAATCTTAGCCCTTGATCTAATTTCTTCCTCTCCATTAAAATTTCAAAATTTTCCTTTAAAATGATATCCCACATGCATTGTGGTCAAGATTTTTTAAGTGTTTATAATGAAATGTTTACCACGGTACTCGTGGAATAAAGAAGACTATAAAGACTTTGGTGTAGCTCTCGTGCCTTAGGAAAATTTCATGAATTAATAAAATTTTGATGACCCAATCAATGTCCAATCATAGCCTAGTCATAACCCTGTCAGTTCCCATGTCATTTCCATGTGTCACCCATGGGTTGGTCCATTTCACCGCCACATGTCATTTGAGGATATATCCATGTCACCGCCACATGTCCTAGTATGGTAGGTCCATGAAAAGGGGGAAGAAACGTAAGATAGGAAATAATATTAAAATATTAAATGTAGGGTTTGTGGAATTACGAGAATGCGGAGGTAAATGAGGTAGTTGAGAGGATAGAAGATGGTAAAAATGACTAAGTATGAGGTGAAAAAGGGGAATGGAGAGTGCATATTAGTCAATGTGGAGGTGTGGATGTGTGGACCTATGAACATGGATATGAGGAAGAATAAGGAGGTTCGCTCTAAAACGAGAAATATGGATAAGTATAAAAATAAGTGAAAAGTGAATGTAGAATTATAGACTTAGAGACCCAAGAAACAATTGAGGGATGGTATGTATCTCTGCATCAACATTGTTTGAATTTGGCTAAATGTTGGAAGAGTAAAACATGGTAAGTGTTGGGGAAGTATACAATGGATTTATGTGTAATATGGTATGTGAAAAAAAGAAAATAGAAATGAAATATGAAATCCGGGAAAAGAATAATGGAAAATGGAAAATAGAAAATGTAAATGAATTACAAGAATGAACTAGAAAATGGAATTGAATTATGGAAATGAATGTAGAAATTGTGAAAATATAGAAAATGGAAATAGGAAAAAAAATGAAATAGGAAAAGTAAAATGGTAAATGGAAAATGAAAATGGAATATGGAAATAATGTGGAAATGAATTATGAAAATGACTAAGTGGTGGGTATTATGAAAATAAACTATGTGGATAATGAAAATGAAAATAGGCTAAGTATGGAAATGGTTAAATGTGGAAATGGTTAAGTATGGAGAATAGTGAGGAGGGAGAGTAGAGTGGAAAGAAGGAAAAATGTCTAAGTATGGGACAAGACCATTATGCGGACCACATAAGTGAGAGGGTCATTCTGTAGAACATGAGACTGCGGACCTAGAAATGTATGGAGAAATGGTGCGGAGGTTCACACCAAAATGAGAAATACGACTGAGGGAAATGGGATGAGTGATCCCACAAAGAATATGAGACTAAGCTTGGCATGAAGAACCAAGAAAATGAGACTAAGTGTGGTTTCAAGAATCTAATCAAGGTTCGAAGAAAATCTTAGTTTCGATAAAAATTAACTATGTTGCACATGGAAAAATGTTCTTTGGGCGATTGAACAAAAACCTTGATATCTTGAGCATATAGACTCGCATTTTTAATTTGTAAAATGTGTGACGAAGCCGAGACTCGAGGCTATGCTATGAAATAATAATCTTTCAAAATTTCCTTCTTCTGATATGGAATTTTTTTATTATTCAAAGAGAGGGAAATCTAGGTGATCAAATATTTTGATCAACACTAATGAAAAAAAAAACCAAGTTAGAAAAAACATCATGAATAAAATTCATGGAGAAGTGGTGGTGTGAGAGTTCGTATACACAACAATTTTGTGCAATGCACTACATTTTGGTGCAATGCACAATTTTGGAGGAATAACTCCATAAAAGTTCATGATATAGGTTGAGGAGACATAAAATGGAAGCATTCTTAGAGACAAGTTGAATGGAATTAGTGTAGAGGTAAAAGAAGCACATGAAATGGCACATGAAGAAGTGAAAAAAACAACGATGCAGAGTGTGAAAATTAGGATTGAAGAAGAAACAACAGAGAGGAAGTTGAATAGTTTGACATGACAAATGAAGAGGTATAAGAAAGATGAAGAGATGGAATGTGAATAGTGATATGAATAAATAGTTAGAAGAGTGAGTAGAGTTAGTTATCTAAGTAGGAGTTAAGTTAGAGTTGAGTGGATAGATAGTTAGCCAAGGGCCAAGAAGAGTGTTGAGAACTCCAAGGTTGTAAATATGTGCTCTAATAATGTTCATGAGAAGTGATATCGCCTTGACATGTGTATTGGTTCTATATGAGTAAATGCATGTTATGTGTGGTTGTTATCATCAACTCTATTGTATTTGTGTGATATTGATTTGCAAGCTGGTGCACATAAAAGTAGGTAGTAATTGAAAACACCATGTTGGCTAGAATAACTCTCTAATATAAGAGTTTAAAAACATGATCCTAATTGAGAATCATATTCTACTTTGAAGTTGAAGCAATATATTTTTAACATACAAAATGTGTGCAAATCCCTTGGTTATATATATAACTAGGCACATTTAAAAACTTTAACGAGTCTATATGTCTATAATGATCTTGGCTTTGGAATAGTCGTCCCTTTAGAACAATAGGGGAATAATTCTTGAAACAATCAATATGGAAGAATTCAAAATCTCTTTAAAATCACGATAATGACATGCTTTTATTTCATACCATTGATATGGAAAATCGATCATTGTTAAACTCAATGTAAATCCTTAAAATATAGATCACATATAACATATATTGTTTCTTTATAAGAAACTATGTATTGTTTCTTTATAACATATTTTTGTTATCATGAAGTATTGTTTTTTAGAATCCTTCCATCTAGAATCCCTACAACCATAAATGACCAATGTCAACTCATCAGAATTTGAGTAATATAATATTTTAAAAAAATTAAATTTAGTGTTTTATATCCTTATAAATATTTTTTTCATGATTTGATCTAAGTGGTCCCGTCTCTACACCCCTATATTCAATATGCAATGTTTTTTTTCACAAATATTTCTATTTGACCGATAAACACATGACAATACATTCCGACTCCCAATCGACGTGCTCAAATTACCACCCAAAAGGTGTAACTATGCTAAGTTATGGTTTGGTTTATTTTTTAATTAGAGTTATCATTTAATTATTTGGGCTACAAAGTGTAAGAGGAAGATATGCACTTAACAACCCCATTCCTTTTCGACTCACCAATGATTCTAGGAGGTTGGATATGTTATCCTTATGTTGTATGATTAGACTACTAACTTGTAGTGCCATGCCCTTCCTATGAGATTGAGACTGTGGCACTAGACTCATACATAAGTTATTTATGTGTTTCCCTCTATACACCACTATATTCAAGATGCAATGCTTTTTTCACAACTCTTTCCTTTTTAGTGATAAACATATGGAAATGCATTTTGATTCCCAATTGATGTGCTCAAATTACCACCCCAAAAAGTGTAATGATACTAATTTATGGTTTGGTTTATTTTCTAATTAGAGTTATCATTTAATTATTTGGTCTGCAAATTGTATGAGGAAGACATGAACCTACCAACCCCACTCCTTGTCGACTCACCAATGATTCTAGGAGGTTGGATATGTTATCCTTATGTTGTGTGATTAGACTGCTAGCTTGTAGTGCCATTCCCTTCCTATGAGACTGAGACTGTGGCACTAGACTCATACATACATAGTTTACACTCTCTCTTGAACTATTAATAACTCAAGTTTCATAGAAACAATACAACTTAACCATATAATTTCTTACCACATAATTATAATGTTACCATACATATATACATAGCCATGTCAAGGAGATACTTGGAATTTTTTGGGTTGTTATATTCATTGTAGTGAAAGAAAAATCATTTGACCATTTAGATGATGTGGATCTTCTAGGGATAATTCGACCAATGAGTTTAGTTGAGTCGATGATCAAGTCGAAGGTTGAAGTGATTGACTGGGAAATTTGAGGTTGAAGTGATCAACATGAAAGTTGAAAGGTCAACCGACAGGAGGTTGAGTAGAAACTGATTGAAGATTGATTGGTAATCTAACTGAAGTCGACTGTAACAAAATCCCAATATTTGTGGGATTTGTAACCAATCATCTACGTGGATCTGCAATAGTTTTTGGGCGCCACGATTTAGGGTTTTTCATGTTGCAAAACCTATAAATAATGCATGTTGTAATATTGTAGAGGCTAATATTTAGATAAATCTTTAGATGTTGTTGGCCACATAGATGTAAGCTTAATCGGCTATAGGGTTTTTCTTGTGTAAATCAAAAGAATATGATGGCGATTATGTCTTAGGTGTATACAAAGGTTAGTCATGTAACTCTTTATTCTAAATGAATAAGAAAATAAGAGAGAAAAACACTCAAGGAATGTTGGTTTTCTAGGGTAAAATGTCTGTGTACCGTGTTTGTCATTTATTTTCTTGTTTAAATATGTCTTCTCTTTCCTATTTGGTTTAGGGTGGATTCTTATTTCTTAACATGTGGTATCAAAACTAATCTGTATTGTTCTGTACAAGTCGTATCAGAGCAAGGTTAAGAAGATATTGGATTTGAGCTAAACCTAGGTCTAGTGAGAGTTGTAAGTAAGATATCTTTAAAGTTGTTCTTGAAAGAATGGAAAGTAGTGAGAGGATACAGATTGAAAAATTAAATGGCCAAAATTTTGAGCTTTGGAAGCTTAAAATTGAATATCTCCTTGTAGATTGAGAATAATGGGAAACATCTTGTCCAGGAACCATTATGACGGGTGTGTCGAGGGAAGAATGAGAGAAACTCGAAAGAAGGGAAAGAAGTACAATTTGATTTTGTCTTTCAAATTCGATGTTGTTGAATGTCTCAGGTGAAGAATCAACTAAGAAGTTGTGGGACAAGTTGGGAAGCTTGTACCAGTTGAAATCATGGGAAACAATTTGTTCCTTAGAAAGAAATTGTGTCTTCTGAGGATGAGTGTTGAGATCTTGGTAACATAGTATCTGAATGCACTCAATATTGTAATAAGTTGGTTATTGTTTGTGGATATTGATATCACTAAGGAGGAGAAATGTATTAGCCCATTATATTCTTTTCTAGACTCCTGGATAACTTAGTCATGTCTATATGGATTAATTCGACCACACTAGCACTAGAAGATGTAACATACCTTGTTACCAAAAAACCTGATAGTTTGTTCATTTGCAAATCTGAAACATACCCATTGCGTAGGTACCTCTAAAATTCACTTCTTAGATTGATTTCAAATTTCTGTTTCATTCTATTAATTCAAGAAACATGATAAATGCAAACGTAGTTATCAAGAACCATGCATATCCATAAAATAAATGCTTAACATGGCATGCACAACATTAACCAACAAACAAACATATTATAAACACATCACATAAATAATATTAAATACACAATGGAAAAAAATATACAAACAAAGAAACACATGATAGAGAACTTATCTTTAAAATATAATTACACCAACTAGTTGTAGATATCAGACATTCCACCCAACCTTAGGCTCTGTTGCACATAAAATCTCTGCAAAAGGCCCTCGAGATGAGGCTATGAATCCATAAGGACATATCTTAGGCTAACATTCAGTTTCCCAAACCAATCAACAATCAAACTCTCATAGGTTTCTCAACCACACAACAATCCCAGTTTTCCAACTCTCTTCCCATTCAACCCGAACAACAGAAAGAGATGAACCCCCTTCTATGCAATGCAGTGCCTTAGGTTGTTCCACCTCTTTCCAGTGCTCTCAGTGCTATTGATAAGGAAATCTCATTGCTAGAACTCCAAGGATTATTAGTTGTGGGTAGTATTTTCACAACTGTCAATGATCTCTTGCACATAGGAATTCCTTCCTTGCTAGAATACACCAATAGTTCCTACAACCAACCAAGCATGGCTCAATACCTCCATCAATTTGTTTTCCATGCCCCATCCCAAAACAAGAATGATTAAGAAGAATGAATGAGAGAGGAACAAATCCAAAATGATTGAGTAACCATGAATGTCCAACCCCCCAAAAAATCAAGAACGTGGTTTAAATAATCCAATGCATAGTGTGGCCTTTCTCCAAGAAGCTCACGTAACCCCGTCTTCTCTCTAAAATAAAATATGGGTAAATAAAAATATAATAATTTTTTTTTCCTAGCCCCTCATCCCCCTCTCTCGTGGAATCATATCCCCCTATAACTCTTGTTCTTTTCTATGTCACAACGACCGTTGTATTTTATTATTAACAATATTAAAAGTATTACATTTCTTAGGCACTTCGACCCCTTTCAATTGTTCAGGCACTCTGGCCTTTCATCAAATAAACAAAATACATTATTAATACGGGGACTCAAAATTGGAGTATTACATTCCCCTCTCCCTTATTTTGACATTGTCCTTGGTGCATATACAAAAGAGAGAAACAAAATTTCAAAAGTATTCAAAAAGTTGCAGGTACTCTTCTTGCATGGCATCCTTATGCTCCCAAGTAGCATATTCGTGTTCGTAACAGGTCCACTAAACCTTTACCAATCCTATGGTTCGTTCTGGAGCACCTTGACCTTATTTTCCAATATGCACACCAGATGGACCTGAAAGTCTCCTTTTGGATCCACCTGATTCAAATTCCAATCAATAACATGCTTAGGATCATGCACATACTTATTCAACAAAACATACATGAAATACATCATGCACATTCATGGAAGTAGGAAATGCAAGCATGTATGTGACTGACCCTATTTTTTCCAATATTTTAAATGAAACACAAAATATGGATGCTAGATTGAAACAACTACCCAACTTTAATGAGCTCTTCTTGGGATTCACTTCCATAATTACATGCTATCTCACTTTAAATTCTCTAGCTGACTTGTTCTTATCTGTATAACTCTTTTTTCTATCTTGCGCTTCCTTCAAATTCCGTTTAATTTTAACCATATGTTCTTCTATATTCTTAAGCAATTATGGCCCAAGTACTACTCTATATGTTGGGTTGTCATAATTAAATGGAGTATTGAATTTTCTACCATACAAATCTTCAAATGGGATCATGTTCAATGAAGCTGGATACCCATTATTATAGGCAAATTCAACCAAATGCAAGTAATCTTCCCACTTAGATGGATTATCCATCACATTCATTATTAACATGTCTTTAATAACTTGATTGACTCTTTCTGTATTCCCATATGACTGTGGATGGTAGGATATATTAAAGTTCATATTTGTACCAAATCCTTTGAATAATCCCCTCCAAAAGTTTGAAGTAAACTTTGCATCTCTGTCTGATACAATTTCCTTAGGTATTCCATGCAACCTATCAATCTCCCTCATATAAATTTCTACAATATTATCTATTTTATTAGTCATATTCACTAGAAAAAAATAAGCACCCTTTGTTAACATATCCAGTACTACCATTATCAAATCATGTTTCCTTGTTTTTTGGGAAATTTCGTAATAAAATCAATGGTTACTACTTCCCATTTCCTCTCTGGAATTGGCGATGGTTGTAGCAGACCCGTTGGGTTTCTATGATCAACTTTCACTCTCTGAAATTCCATACATTTGGAAATATAATCAACAACATCCTTCTTCATTCTGGGACAAAAGTATTGGCTTCTTTGTTTTTTGGTAATCAGAATGTTCGACATATGGAACATTATGCATTTCTTTTATCACTAAATTTCTAAGTTCTCTGGAATCAAGAACATAGATTCTATTTTTATGCATAAGTACTCCATCTTCCTTCATCCTATACTCTTTAAATTAATGTTGTACGTATTCCTGTTGTAAGTTTTCTTTTACTTGTAGGTAATGGTTGTTATAGGTAATGTTGTTCGGTAACAACGACATCTAAAATTCTGCTCTTTAAGTTTGACTAATGCATACTAATGGTTGTAACATTATGAGATGTACTCTTTTGTTGAATGCATGAACAAATTTGTTTTCTCTCCCTTTGATATGCTTGATGTCAAAGTTGTATTCACTTAAAAATTCCAACTATCTTGTTTGCCTAACATTTAAAGTCGGTTGCTGAAAAAGATATTTTAGACCACTGTGGTCTATCCTTAATTCAAATTTCTTCCTCATTAAATAATTCCTCCACATCGTCAAT
This sequence comes from Picea glauca, assembly GCA_000966675.3. NCBI lineage: Eukaryota > Viridiplantae > Streptophyta > Pinopsida > Pinales > Pinaceae > Picea > Picea glauca. The sequence continues at coordinate 59,464 of JZKD02S2273400.1, forward strand.
GAATGAACTATGGAAATAATCTCTAAATCACATGTGGCATAGTTTATTTTATGTTCCTTAAGCTTTCTAGACTCATAACCAATGGCATGCCCATTCTGGGTGAGAACTACACAAATTCCTTCCTTGCAAGCATCTATACATTCCAAAAAATTCTCATTTGGGTCAACAATATTCAAAATAGGTGCACTATTAAGTAACTCATTCAATAAATTAAAATTTTCCTTACACTTTGTTGTCCATTCAAACTTAATTCCCTTACTTTGTAAATAAGTTATGGGATGAGAAATATTAGAGAATCCTGTTATAAACCTCTTGTAGTATCCAACTAATCCCATAAAAGATATGACTTTTGAAACATTCCTGGGTGTTGACCATCCTCTAATGGATTCAATATTCTCTGGATCCACTGCTATGCCTTCTTCTGAAATAATGTGCCCCAAATAATCGATCTTCTCTTGGTAAAAAGAAACTTGCTTAGCTTGGCATATAGCCGATGTTCCCTTAATACTTGCAGTACCAACCTCAAGTGACGCTCATGCTCTCCCTCTGACTTAGAATAGATAAGTAGGTCATCCAAGAAAAAAATAAAAATATTATCCAAATAATTTCTAAATATGTCATTCATCAAGCACATAAAGACAGTTGGTTCATTGGTCAATCAAAATGGCATCACTAAAAATTCATAATTCCCATATCTAGTTCTAAAAGTTGTCTTATTGATGTCTTATTCCTTGATTCTCACCTAGGGATATCTTGATCTTGAGTCTATCTTTGAAAATATATTTTCCCCTCACAGCTGGTCAAAGAGGTCATCAATTCTAGGTAGAGGGTATTTGTTCTTCACTAGGGCTTTATTTAGTTGTCTAAAGTCAATACACAACCTTGGCATTCCGTATTTTATTTTCACAAAGATTATTGATGCTCCCTAAGGAGAAACGCTTGGGCATATGTACCCTTTGTTCAATTTTTCTGCTAGCTACATCTGTAGTTATTTTAATTCTAGTGTACTCATTTTGTAAGGAGTTTTCGACACTGAGGCAACTTCTTGTACTAAATCAATAGAGAAATCTATATCCTTGTTTGGTGGTAATCTTGGTATTTCTTGGAATACATCCTCAAACTCTTGCAATATTGAAAATTCTTCGAGGCTTGACTCTTTATACTTTTCTCGCTCCTCCACATGAGCTACATATAATTGACATATTTTCTTGAAATATATTTTTAGTTGTAAGGATGAAATCTCCTTTATAGAAATGGGTCTTGGTATTCCTTTCACAGTGCTCTGCTTCCCTTCTTCATCAAGACATGTAAATGTCTTATTATGGAAATCTAGGACAACATGATGCTTTTCTAACCAATCCATTCCAATTAGGATATCATAAGATCCTAATAGTATTATATTCATATCAACATGTATTTACCCCATTCAAATATACTAGATAATCCCTGACAGTCTCATTGATCTTCCTTTTGGTTCCAGTGACTAGTTAAACCAACCATGATCTTTCAAGTCTACTGTTCATCAAATGCAATTTGTCTACTACTTGATGATCAATGTAATTATGGATTGCTCCCAAATAAATTAAAATAGCAATGGGATTATTTGTAATCTTACCTTCCACCTCAATCATACGGGATTGATGTTTTGATTGTCAATCTTCTAGGGATGCATATATCCTTGGAATATTTATGCCCATGTATTCCACTGTAGTAGCCTCTTGTATGTTGTGTAGTGTCCTGATTTTTTCTTCTCTGTGAGGGAAATCCTTGTACATGTGATATTCTTTACATCCTCAACATTTGGTTGGTGGTCTTCCCCTTTTTTCTAAGGAGTCTTCCTTATTGGATTCATTCTTAGTAGGATGATCTTGTTGGTTTGTGATAGGACCGTTTCTATTGAAAGGAGGTTTGAATCCCTTCCTTCTTTGATTATATTTATCCTTCTTCTTATCCTTCCAATATCTCTGAAAATATTATTTTCCCTTTCCTTGCTCATACAAGTACCTATCCTTTCTAATGGTCTCTCTCAAAGTTTTGGGTTCATCATACTGAATTTTATCTTTATAAAAAGATGGTATCCCACTTAGAAATCTTTGCATTT
>JZKD02S2273400.1:97160-107338 GCA_000966675.3 Picea glauca
TTAATAACTTAACCATTGTCATTTAAAACATCTTTTCGGATCACTTAGCAAGTTGTTATAGAAAAAAAGTGCAAAATCCCATTAGCTATCTAGCGGCTGAATACACTTCTATAGTTGAATTCCTAATTGGTTCTGGGATTTCATACTTTTAGTGAAAGGTCACCTTATCTAGCATGGAATCCTCAAGAAAACCCCAAGCATGAAAAAATTCTAAGCAAATGAAGGATCAATCGATTCCATATTCATTAATTCCATGTAGAGTACAGGTTCAGGGACAAACATTTTGGAAAGTCCCATTGCTCAAATGTGTCGATTATAACATGAGGGACCCTAATAATTTCTCAGAACTATAGTTCGATAAATGTACATCTATTGTACAGAAAGAAGATGGTACCAAAAAAGTGGTTACTCAAGAATGGGTGAAGCCTCTACGAAAATAAGGTATTCTCACATTTCTCAAATGCCCATATTTCTCTCACACCCCAACAATTTAGGTATGTGTTTGCTTCCTCCTCACTAGATTGCATGGGGGGTACCTATGGTCGAAGCAGCCTTACCTTATTGATCAAAACACAATGCACATGGTTTCAAGCCTTCCCACTTCTATGGAAGATCCAACATATACCGTAAAAGAAAAATATGCAGCTTAGGAGGAAGTCTACTTTTGATTTCTCACACGCAGAGGGAAGCATGGGGTTGTAATCCCTGAAATTAATAATTTGTCAATATGATTCACAACAAAGTTACTAGCCTGCAAGCTCATCCACAAATGCTGAAAAGACGAATGAACTATCTGGGTGGTACTCATAGCGGAGCGGTGTGTTGGAGGAACTCAGATGGCCTGGGCTCATTACTTGTTGGATGAATTTATCGTTGATTTCCTAGATGCTTAGGATTGGGGCAAGGAGTTTCATTACATCTGGTTCATACTTCTATTGGGTATGGTGTTGTGGAAACAACCATTGAGACATTAAATAGACACAGAGGGAACCCCCCTGTTCATTTCCCCCCAGTTATTGACTCTCTAGCACTCCAAGAACCTTGAATTCTAGGAAGACGTCACAAAATCCTTCCAAAAGTGGTTCAAAGAACTAATCATTACCTCCGATGAGAGGTTCTACATCCTAAAGTGACTTATCGATATGTATGTCTATTATATTGATTTCAAATGTGATTTCCATAATGTTTTCATTTCTCCCCGTGAAACCAATGACAAGGCAGAAGCCAAGCTCCCCTTTTTCATTATGGAAAGGGACATCTTGGATGGTGTCGTGGTGTGCTCAAATGAGTACCATCCTCCATTTTCTGAGGTACAAGACCAGTTCGAGGTGAGAACCAAGAATTCATAGGAACAAAGGTGGGTCGTGGTTGTTGCTCGATGTTGAGACAAGGATGTTGCGTCCACACTACAAAATTTTGGTTCCAAGGACCATGGGTGACCTCATTTAGAGGAGTTCATGTAGAGCGATGACAGGTCTGAAGAAAAGGATGAGGGAGTCTGAAAACATAAACAATCTTCTGAAACTCAGGTTCTTCTCCTTATCAACCTTGATCTCAACACAAAAGAGGACCATCCACCCTCACCACTTGCAACTCCAATTGATGAAGAGGTCCCAACACCTTCGACCCGACCGAAGGTATGACCTGGTTAGGTTTCAGGAAAATGATGATGCACAAATACCATGAAGCAGTTAGATGTTAGATCTCCAACACCACATGATAGCCGACAGGTATCCAAATTGATGAAGGAGCTTCACGCTCAGTTATCCAAACAAACAATTTTTCATAATAAGATGGTGAGGGAGTTTGACTCACTTTTTCAACAATTGGCTTTACCCTCATCATTGAGATCTCTACCTCAAGACCACTAGTCTATCGCAACTCTAGGAATGATCCAAAGAAGAATTTTTAGTGTCATCCCACTCGCCATGGTCCCCTTTGAATCAAAGAAGACATAGATTGACCTTTCATAGGTCCTTATTGTCGAGCTACAGAGTTTTGTCACTACCATGCTCTATGAGATAGAGGAGAGAAACCAAATTATTTCCTGAGAGCATGCCCAACTACTACTTCAATTTGACCAAGAACTCTGAAGTCATGCAGAGACTAGATCCTAGTTGCAACAAGAATCAAGCGTGGAACAAGAAATTGAAGTTGCTCGGCAAGACCTACAGACCTTGCATCTTCCCAAGGTTATTACGCATAAAGAAACTAAGGCCGAGTATAAATCCACTCTAGCTAGCCGTGTCAAAATATTCACTACCATGGAGAAATATTATTCACATGCTTGTAATCATAAACATGTACAGCCAAAGATCCCACCACCTTAGAAAATCAAAGTGGTTACCAAGAACATTCATCTCTTGGAATATGAAAATACAACACTTTGCGTGTGGATTCAATAGTTAATGTTAGAGAAGAAAGAGATATAGAAAAATATTTCAATGGCCAAAGAAGTTGTCTGAGATGGCTTGAATAGATTGAAGGACTTTCCAGGGGTGTTCATACACAACTTCACCTTGTGGAACCATTTACAAAATCCCCCATAATTTACTACTATTAATGATAGAGTTTGTGTGGCAGAGGCTGAGGTTGCACAACAAAAGAGTATCTTGGATTCTCTACCACCCGGAAAGTGCCAGGCTGCAATGGTATCTATGACATCCAAAACTAAGGAGATTGTTGTCATTCAGTTGAGAAACAAAGCATATCAGATCTAATCACTATTGTAGTCAATAAGGCCTTAATATTTTATACCTAGTTGACAGACACGCAGGTTATTGTCGCCCCCTTAGTCAAGAATATGGAAATAATGGACCTGGCAGACCCTCATGTCACAACAACTGATGAAAGTGCGGTTGTGCAACTCACCAAGGAACTTCATGGAAACCCCAATGATCCTAATATCCAATTCAAGGATTTCATTTAGGAACTCATTAAGACGGTTCTGTTCACCGCATCAGTCAGTCTATGAGGAAATTGGCTCGAGGAAGAACCAAATAATAGTGGTGGGGGCTTGTTAGCACTCAAAGTTTTGGGAAAAGATGGCACGTGAGAAAAAATGAAGTTGTGCACGCCTATTCTAGTTTTGTGTGCACTCAAGCAACTGTGTGGTGGGTGATAAGAGGTGCATGTGCTAGTTTAAGTTTTTCTAATGCACGCCAATTCAATTTATGCCAATGCACACTGGTCTGAGTTTTTTGATGCATGACAAAAATTAAGAAGACATCGCATGCACACCAAAATCAAGAAAAGAATCTTCAGGAAATATTCTCGAATGATTACTTCAAGAAGAATGAGAGATCGTGGAACAATAAGGAAATGATCTAGTAAGGTAGTTAATATGGCCATGACTCCAAAGAGGCTACGTGGAATGCATGCAGGTGACATAAACGTAAAGGACTGGAAACTATATGAGTGAGTGAGGATAAAATTAAAGTGACAGAGAACTCGAGCTGAGAAGCAGATAAAAGGGAGAAACAATGACATAAAGGGAGTTGGTTGGTTAGTTAGTCATTTTGGTTATCCAACTGGTTATCCAGTGTTGTTGTCAATGTCCTTGAGCTCACTTTGAGCCTATGTTTTATAATTTATCTGGTTGTGAGTCTGGGTCTATAATGTTTACAAATTTTGAAAGAAAGTGCATGGTGCTATGCAATGTAATACCGGGAAAATGTATAAGAGAGTAGGACTATGTTGTTTTCAATTGATTAGTTGCTTATTGTATGTCTCTGAATGGTTGAATGAGGATAATAAAGTTGCAGTGATTCTCATATTATGATGTGTTGATCATGTGTCAATTGATTGTGTGAGATGTTGTTATATGTTATTAGTCACTGAGTATATTTCAATGGATTGTATGAATGCTAACCCAAATGGATCCCTGTGTAATTAATCTTTTATCATAGACACAAGAACCTATGGTCTTTGTGATTCTCATGGAATATTGGGTGAGACCTTATTTAGTCTTTGGCCGAGGATTGATATGTCTAAGCCTTGGGTTTTTTTTTGTTCAAATTTGAACGAACCTTGTGTCTTCAACCCCCCAACGTTAAGAAGGATGCACACAAGTGTAGAATGACCCAACAACGATTCTTGAAGGTTCCTACTTTCCAGTTCTTGTAGTAAATCCTTTGTTAGATCTAGGACTTGTTCAACCTTGTTTTGAAATCCCTACTTTCCATTTATGTATTTAAATAATCTCCCCCTTAAGGTGAATCTTGACCCCATGGCCCAAAAACAAACCAAGGCACTAGTTTTCTTCCCTTTTCAACCAACTCAAAATAAATAGAATTCATCCTCATTTGTTTGTTTGTTTATAAATCTAGAATTTACTGCAGAAAATTACCTTACAAATCATATTTCTTTTGATCCAACAAAGCCTCCTCCTCCCAAAAAATTAAAAAATAAAATAAAAATAAAACCTTAATCTTGGCTCTCACTTCCACCAACAAAATTGTTGAAAATCACATCCAAACCCCAGGACATCTTGCTTATTGGGGCCCTTGTTGTTTTCTTTGATCCAATATTTTAATAGAGCATTGATTTTCTGGTTTGGATTTGATTTATTTCATGTGTAATAATCATGAAAACATATTCAATCTCATTATAAATAGTTAAAAAGAAAATCATCTTACTTCTCTAGCTTAAACCCTAGATGTTTTGCCTTGTTTGGTCTCTTGTTATTGTTGGTTGGATATCTTTCAAAGAGACTTTAAATATCTATTTTAGATATGATTTTGGCATCTAAAAATATTATACATTCAAATTTGAAATAGAAACTGAAGACTCTAGGCCTTAAAACCCTAGACGTCTTGCATAATTTACCCTAGTTTTCAAATTGTTCCATCTTTGGTTGATAGTGTTTTTGTTAAGTTGATTTAACATCTGGAATTTACATTGAAATAATATTTTAAAACATATCCTACATTAACTTACATGTTTATTTGGAAAATCTAACTTTACTTTCTAAAATCCTAAATCGATTTGCTAGATTTAGCCTACTTTGTTACTTGGGTTGTTTTGAATAAGTGGTTTGTTCATATATCTCTTTCAAATATAAAATTTCTTTGTTTATTATATTTGAAATAGATTTAAAATTGATGCTTTATATTATATAAGACAGTATGTCAAGTTTCATAGCATAATTTTGAATCTACTTGCTTTTATTTAGACTTGTGTTGCATTGGATAACCTTTAAGGCTAATTGGAAATCAAGTTTCAATTGTGGGTTTAAAGAACATTAAAAATAATCACTAAATCATATAATAACACAACTAAGCTCTCTCTTTTTCCCATTATAACAAATTGATATTAGTTCACCTTAGGGAAGACCCCCTTGACTAGAAACATTTATAGTCTAAAACGAGAAAGGAAAAGGCGTTGAGGTGTCAGTGGTGGATTTCCTAGAGTTTCCCTTAGGGTCTTACCCTTGTGCCCATGAATTTTACACCTAGTGAGAACATGGGAGTTAAAAATACTTCACTTCAAAGAAAAAAAATGGCATGCAAAAATGCATCCTTAGTGCTAGCGGGAAAACCCCCCCTTTGGCTACACCAGGGTTTACAATGTAAGAAGATCAATAACCGTTTAAAAGTCTCCTACTTCTCTAAATACTCCAAACATAAACCAGACTCATACAAGAAAATCAAAATGAGAAGGATTGGGTAAATGTACCTCTACTCCGCGTCCGGTGATGATCCTCTCACGCTTGAAAGCTTCGCTGACTGCACGCCTCCTCCCAAGGTTGGCCTGCATTCAAAGACAAAAAAACATAAAGCTACAAGCATGCAATTCATATACAAATAAGGGTTAGATGTTAGAATAAAACATAAATCAAATGGAAACATTCGATACACCATGATTTGGGACATGAAAAGTACTTCTTTTATTGATAATACAATGATCACTTACAAACAAATCCAACTACTGCTCCACGAACTTGGTTCAGGCTCCTCTTCACCAAGCTCCAAGTGCACCTCCATATGGATTCTCCTCTCAACCTTGTTCCTGGGAAGTAAAATGGGTTTCTGATGGAGGAAGAAAGGCAAAATGGGGAATTCTGAGGCAATTCTCACAAAAGGGTTGCAATTACTTAGGGAAAGGAGGGGATGTGAAATGGCAGAGTTTCACTGTTCTTATGTATAGATGTGGAATGAGACCCCAACACTTCCTTTTATATGACAAAAGTATGGTTATTCGGTTGGGTGGTGAGATATAAGCGGTGGATTAGTTGGAAAACTACCCAATAGCATGTAATCTCAATGAATTCCTTGCAACTTTTGAAAGTATACACGGGCTATAGTGGTGTAGAATGCATACGCACGTGGGCTATAGTGGTGCAAAAAGTGTATGTATGCAGGCAGTATTGGTGCAAAGCGCGTACATCTTCAAAAATTGGTTGTTTAGAAGAGAAACTCAATGATGGCTTGGAAAAAATGTAAATAAGAGGGCCAAATGCTAGGTATGCATGTGTAGAGAAATTTAGGGTTATAACATATGCCCCCTAATGTGTGAGGTCGGAATAGCATTTGATGGCCGAAATAGATTACAAAATATTCACTAATGTATGAAACGAGTGAGCTCGGGACTAGAGTTCTGGAGGTTCCATCTGCAAAAATAACAACTATCTCTTTGAGGCGGGCATACCCATGCTCACGATGACATAAATCATGGTTGCCAATCAAATACACTACAAATCCATGTCATATAACTATATAAAGTGTAGTCGTGAGAAATACACAATGGATCTACATCTCAAAATCAAATATATACAAGTATAGTATCCATCTTCAAGAAGCCAATAACACCCGATGGCTGAAGATGAGGTCTTCAGAGCTCGAGCAACAAATTCAAGATATTCAATACTCCGGTAGGAGTACAATGTGAGTGTATGAATTCACTACCCAAAGGTCTTCGACGACTCGCCAGGGAAAGACAAGAGGATCTTGATGATCAGGCAGAGAACTTCATTGATTTCAAACAAGGACTTGATTGGAATTTTGGGATGGTTGGGCATGAGGGAAAGAGAAAAAATGTAGAAAGGCCAACTCAGGATGGGTGAAAATTCCCTTGGAAAAGAGCACGAAAGATGATCAGACTCAGGCAGCATGACATTGACATAAGTTCACGATGCGGGAGGCAACGCAAACTCTCCATGTGTTTGGAAGAGTAACCAAATGGAGGAGGACAAAACTCTATGTAGCAAGAAAAACTTCCTAAGGTCATATTAGATCCCAATGATTGAAAAACAAACAGAAGGATGTGCTTTGTCCAAGGGTGATTCATTCTGCTACCAAAAAAGAATATGTATTTCCTATCCCCTCTTTTTGGGTTTTTTTTATTATTTTTTTTTGTCTTTTTCAATTTTTTAAAGAGCTTGAAAAAGAATAAAAGAATGCTATGTTACAAAGGAGGAATAAGTGTTGCAAGCATACTAGTTATAGGCACAAGGAACACACTAATGCTCAGAGAAATGAGGCATGTGCAAGAAAAGGACACTCGGGGAAAATTCCTCCATGGGTCAAGGCGTCAGGTTGCAGAGGAAAAATGATACAAGGCTTGTGTATAAGGCATGCTTCAAAGGTTTAGTTGAGAGAAACATGGAGCCGACATTAGGCCAAAAACGCAGAGATGAAAATGTGATTAGAAAGACACAATGAAACCCCCTTCAATGTAATTTTAATGAACCCAGAGAAGGTAAGCTCGGTAGTTTTTTCATTTCTAGAGAGTCTGAAAAAAACGTAAAAGATGACTCCACTGGGGTACCATTTTAAAAAATAGTCTAGTCGGTTTGAAAAATGGTTAAACTAGCACCGAAAATATGTCTATTCAAAACCATTTTAATGAGTGTGACACAGACAAGATCACTCGACAATATTTTCAATTTTAAGGAGTTTGAAAAGATCTTAAATATGGACTCACTGCCTTTTTCTAGAGTTAGTCTCCTTAGCCCGAAAAGGTATAAAATTTACTTAGGAGAACTCTCCTGGCGAGACGAATCTCCCAAGGTGTACCTTTTTCCTCCATAAAATATAGGCCGGAAAAAGGGGTAAACTCATGCTAGTAGATGTTCCTCTGAACCAATTTAATGAGTGTGAAGGAACAAGGTCACTCGACGATCTTTTCAATTTTAGGGAGTCTGAAAAGAGATTAACTATGGACTCCGTGGGGGTTCCTTTTTCGTAAATTTAGTCCCTTAGGGCCAAAAAAGGTTTAAAATTATACCTAAGAATACTCTTCTAGCAAACCGAAGCTTCTAGAGTATACCTTTGTTAGTAAAATTGACCATCTAGACCGAAAAAGGGGTAAACTACCATCAGACAGACATGCCTTCAAGTTTTAGTTTGGCGAGCGTGAATGACAACAAGATCGCTCGACAATATTTTCATGTTTAGAGAGTTTGAAAAGGGCTTAAAGAAGACTCCAGGAGGTTACTTTTCTTAGTTAATCCAAACAATATTGAAAAGCATAAATGTAGTCTCATTGGATGTTGCTTTTGGATTTCGAGACGAGATTGAAAGAAAACAAAGCGTGATCATTTTTGGGAGTCCTGAGGGTGAGGCCAAGAGTGATAGTGCATCAGATGAATGAGGCTCAAACTCGTAATCATGGCAGGACTAATAAGGACTCCCGAGCCTAAAGTGAATAGAGATAACATGGACACCAAAATGCAACAAGGATCTATCTAGGGAATCCATGTAAAGGTAGGCTCTACCACCTAATCATGACACTTCTAAAAAAACAAAGATGGTTATGTGACGCACTTCGGTGGGATCAATCCTATGGCAAAGCAGAAAAGACAACAAGATGCAAAAAGTGGAGGTGGAATCCTAACTTATATGCAAAAAGTTGGAAAAAAATGACTTTTACCAAAAGACCTTTAAAAGTGACCCATCTCCCAAAAGAGTTACCAAACCAAAATGCAAAGTGCATCGTAACATCCAATAAGAAACTCAAGAACCGAATTAAATGATTTTCAAGCCAGAAAAAACAACAAAAAGGTTCAAAAAAGTGGCAAAAAAGGCCAAAAAAATCTATAAATAGAAGCTGACAGCTCATTTTCACCATTGCAATTTGAAAAATAACCAAAAGGTAAAAAAAGGACCCCTTTTCTAAAAAGGTTGATTTAGGGAGTTTCAGAGGACGAAACGAACTTCTTCTCGGACCAAGTAAGTATAAACATATCCCTCTTGCATTTCTATTCCTCCTTTTAGAATTATTTTTGGTTTTTTGGGGGGCACGCTCTCTTAAAAAAGGGTGGCCCTACGTGTACGCGGGTTGTCCAAGGACAACCCGCATATGTCCATAGGCAGAAAATAGTTTGCCCACAAACATACGCGACTGTGTCCAAAACAACCCACGTACACCCTCAAAAGAATGGAAAAATAAAATATGTAAGAGCTAACTCCCCCTTTGAACTGTCATGGAATGTTATGTATGTCCACTGGAGGGAGAGGGAACATGAGGTGATCAATATCTTGGTCAATGAGGACCCTACTGCCATTTTCGCATTGAAACAATGTGGGTTGTGGAATTTCTTCTGGTGTCCACTTATGAGGGAACAACCCAGGCTACTAAATGCCCTGGTGGATTATTGGCACCCAGACGCAGAGGCATTCATTATTGAGGGGCAGTCATTGACTCCAATGACTGATGTTATATATTTCTTGACTGGCCTCTCGAGGAGAGGGGAACTAGTCAACCTGTGTACATTTCTGCCTGGGCCCTTCAACATCGCCGACTACATCGGGATGCACTGCAAGGCTGGCACTAAGAAAGTAGGTTCTGAAGTTCCCATCAAAAATATCACCAACCTATCACTGAAGGTGATCCTACTGCTCATTGGGCGGATCATTGGATCTGGGGATGCCCACTAGGCTTCTCAGGCGTACATGTATTGTGCCATGCAGTACCTAGATGCAAGAATTTTCGACTAGAGTACGACCATGCTCACTTGCATCAAGAGGAAACTTACAGATTGCCACGAACATAGCAAAAAGAACTTCAGGTTCAGTACCATTCTATGCTCGTTCTTCTTTGAGACGGTGCCCATTTTGAGTCCCAGAGAGACAGTATGGGGGCATGTGGCCTCCTTCCCAACTGTGTGTAAATGGGAAACATTACTACCACGACAGAGGGGAGGAAGGACCATAGAGGCCTTCGATGACAAGTTATTC
>JZKD02S2273400.1:155700-214902 GCA_000966675.3 Picea glauca
TGATATTCAAGAGATGAGAGAAAGTTTTTTATCCATAAATCAGAGAATTATATTAATAAAAAATGAATATACATGAGCAACCATCCTCAAAAAGAAGAGAGGAGGTGAATATATAGAATTTCCAACATGAAATTCTAGTAAAAAAAAAGCTAGAAAAAAATAAAATAGGTGTCATAGGCTAAGGGAGACCACATAGTTCGACCTAGACCACTAAAGACACATGTCACACACTCATTAATTCCCACAAGAGTCAAGTGGTGTGCATTAGCTCACTTAATCTCACTTAACTGACAAGAGAAGCAGTTCCAACTCACTTAACTGACCCGAAATAGTAGTTATTAATAATAGTAACGACATAAATCATTAATTAAGGTATAAATATCTCACTCAAAGAAGAGGTGAACATTCCCCAATAATGGATGAGTTTTTGCATGGGGGAGTTGGAATAAATCAAGAATAAATCAAGAAAATCAAGAACCGGGAGTTGAGTCTTGATCTAAAAATAACAGTTTTTCCCTAAAATCTAGGGATGAGGTGCCCTTCTTCTCTATGTAGCCAAATTAGGTGAAATAAAGTGTGATGGAATGTATTAACCAAGATCTAGGAGTCTAATCTATGTATAAGATAATGTAATTTAGGTTTATGCTCCAACAACCCAGTGGGGAAACATCACATAATACCTCATCCTTGAAGGGATGGATGATGTATGACAATTGACAATGTTGGTTGACATGGATATCTCGTCCCTAGCGAAGCCACCCAATGTTGTATGGTTGCGGGTGTGGTGTTGTCGATAATCCCAACTATTTGATGACCTCTGTTGAGATGAGGTTCTTCAGGCTTCCGCTATCAACAATAAAATGTAGCCGGGTCCCCTTCACCCACATCTGTGAATGAAAAAGACGCTCCCCCTCTTTAGGATATGTTGGTTCTTCTGCTTGAATTGTTGTGATTGTGACAATAGAAGTGGGGTCTGTGTCGATGATATGTATTTTACCAGTATTTTCAGAATCAGATTTTGAATCAGGGTTTGGGTCCTTGTCTTTGATCTCGACCACCAATGATTGATTCGAGCAACATTCCTCGGTGTTGTGCCAGGGGATTTTGTGGAAATCGCACCATTTTCTGGTGTCCTTATTTTTCTTCCCGTGACCCTTATTTTCTTGTGGCTTGGATTGGTTTTTGGGAGACTGTTTGTTAGGGTTGTCTTTATCATACTTTGGTTGTTGAAAATTTGTATACCTAAACTCACATTTGTTCTGGTGCTTAAGTTTCTACTCGATTTTAGTAGCATATCGATAAACAACACCGAGTGATGAGATGTCCAGAAAATCCATTTCAGTTTGGATGTATCTGTGTAGAACCCCATGGTATTTTAGAACCAAATTTCGTTTAGAGTCTTTGATACCCATCTTGGTGCGCAAGGTATGGAAGGTATTTGTGAAATCTGTAACTGCTTGGCCCCTCTCTTGTCGTAGTGTGGTCTATCTCATGTACTGGTCATCATAGTTGCCAACATGGTAATACTATTTCTTTACCGCAACCACAAAAAATCCTCAAGTGGGCTCGACCCCATATATTCCAAAATCCTCAGTGGAAATTTTCTCCCAGTAGGTTTCCCACCAATGTTTGACATGGGGGAGAACTTTAAGGAGTGCGAAGGTGATATTTTTCCTGTCAGAAAAATTATGAACAAATAAATAACCTTCAAATAGATTTAACCATTTGACTAGGGCATCCACATCTATCCGACCTTCAAATACAGGAATATCAAAATCAACTTGTACCTTGAAAGGAGAGGTTCTTCCAAAGTGGTTGTTTGATGAAGATGCACCCGTTTCGATCAGCAGGCGTTGAAGGATGTGGGAAAATTTCTCTATTATTTTGTCCCTCTGTTGCGTGAGAGCTTGCTCAAACAATAGATTGATAGAATCGTTTGCTCCGTCATTTTTATTTTATTTCGCCATGGAGGTTTTCTTGGGTGTGTGAGAGCTATTGTATTCAAGAGAGACAAGCTTGAGACCCAACTTTCTATGCTCATACCTCGTCGGGACATGCACTGAAAAAAATGATCAAGAGCAACCTGCTCTGATACCACTGATCCAGATTATTTTTGGCATGAAATGAGAGAGGAGATATAATAAAGCAATGTAAAGAGATATCTCGGATATCCAATAATATAACAAAAATGTATAAGATATGCAACCATAAACACAGAGTTACAGTAATACACAATTTTCTATTAATGAGCGAAAATGTACAAACACTATAAAAATAAAGAGTGAAAGACTCGCTAGAATGGTGGCAACTTATATCTGAGAAGATATGTGTCCACTACTCGCATTAGCAAGAAGATGATTTTACAATGAGGCTCCAAAGGTCTTTTTATCATAAAGAAAATCCAAAACCCTAACACTAGAAGATGAAAAGGCAATAGTTTTGTGGACCCCGTTTTTGGGTAGTTTTGTGTATCGTTTGAAAGGTATCATCGAGGAGATTTATTTAGGGGGCTCAATTAGAGCCTTTATATATCATTGAGAAGCTTTATCCCCAAAAAACCTTCATTTAGGCCCTCAAAATGGGCCCGAAAGTTAAAAACTGCTAAAAATAGTAAGTTGCCAAAATTGCTAGAAAACTATTTTGAGCCAGTTGGAAAAGGTAGGTGGCCACCGATATCCATTTGGATCAATAATCCCTCAGAAATAAATGGTCTCCATTGCATTGAGTTCCCATGGGAGAGGGAAAAGTGTTTGCTGAATTTGCATATTGATGAGTTGCTTTCCCTGTTGGAGAAGTTGCACTTCTTAGCTTGTTGAAGGTTGTCATGAACATGTTGCTGGACGGGTTGGACCTTTTTAACGAGTCTAGCTACATGAGATGTCTGTGTGCATAAGAAATCTTTACACTTTGTTGAAACCTTGTCGACCTGCTTCTGTTGGATAGAAGGTGCTTGGGCTGAGGCTGTAGTGGTTGCGGTATCCTTTTGTTCACCTTTTGATCAGATTGTGAAGAAGCTAAATTTGGTAGTATGAGATAATACCTTGTGACATTGTTTATGTGGAACAATAGTTGGAACTACCTCTGGTATTCTATAGAGATGAACCCCCAGAGAAACAATGACACTGCAGGGTCGAGACTCATAAACAACATGGTGCTTCCACATATATGGTTGGCCCAAGAGAACATCATAGACATCTAGTGGGGAAACATCACATAATACCTCATCCTTCAGGGGATGGATGCCGTATGACAATCAACACTGTTGGCTGACACAAATATCTCATCCCTGGCGAAGCCACCCGATGTTGTATGGCTGCAGGTGTGGTGTTGTCGACAATCCCAACTGTTTGACGACCTATGATGAGATGAGGTTCTTCTGGATTCTGCTATCAACAATAAAATGTAGCAATGTCCCCTTCAACCACATCTGTGAATGAAAAAGGAACTCCCCCTCTTTAGGATCTGTTGGTTCTTTTGGTTGAATTGTTGCGGTTGCGACAATAGAAGTGGGGTTTGCGTCGATGATCTTTCTTTTACCAGTATTTTCAGAATCAAATTCAAAATCATGGTTCGGGTCCTTGTCTTTGATCTCGGCCACCAATGACTTTTTTGAGCGACATTCCTCGGTGTTGTGCCAGGGGATTTTGTGTAAATTGCACCATTTTCTGGTGTCCTTCTTTATTTTCCTGTGACCCTTCTTTTTCTGTGGCTTGGACTGGTTTTTGGGAGATTGTTTGTTAGGTTCATCTTTATAATAATTTGGTTGTTGCAGATTTGCAGACCCAAACTCCCATTTGTTCTGGTGCTTAAATTTCTTCTCGATTTTAACAACATATCGATAAGCAACACTGAGTGATTAGATGTTCAAAAAATCCATTTTAGTTTGGATGTATCTATGTAGAGCCCCACGGTATTTTAGAACCAAATGTCATTCAGAGTCTTTGATACCCATCTTGGTGTGCAAGTTATGGAAGGTATTGGTGAACTATAGAACTAGTTGGCCCCTCTCTTGTCGTAGTGTGGTTCATCTCATGTACTGGTCCTCATCGTTGCTAACAGGGTAATACTGTTCCTTTACCCCATCCACAAAAAAATCCCAAGTGGGCTCGACCCCATATATTCCAAACTCATCTGTGGAACTTTTCTCCCAGTAAGTTTTCCACCAATGATTGACACAGGG
This sequence comes from Picea glauca, assembly GCA_000966675.3. Lineage (NCBI taxonomy): Eukaryota > Viridiplantae > Streptophyta > Pinopsida > Pinales > Pinaceae > Picea > Picea glauca. The sequence continues at coordinate 159,881 of JZKD02S2273400.1, forward strand.
GAGAGATTTAAGGAGTGCGAAGGTGATCGTTTCCCTGTCGAAAAAATTATGAATAGAGAAATAACCTTCTAACAGATTTAACCATTTGTCTAGGGCATCCGCATCTATTTGACCTTCAAATAAGAGAATATAAAAATTAACATGTACCTTGAAAGGAAAGGTTCTTCCAATGTGGTTGTTTGATGAAGATGTGCATGTTTCTATCGGTAGGCATTGAAGGATGTGGGAAACATTCTCCATCATTTCCTCCCTTTGTTGCGTGAGAGCTTGCTCAAGCAGCAGATTGATAGAATTGTTTTCTCTGTCATTTTTCTTTTCTTTCGCCATGGATGGTTTCTTGGGCATGAGAGAGTGATTGTATTCAAGAGAGACAAGCTCGAGACCCAACTTTCTATACTCGGACCTCATCGGGGACATGCACTGAAAAAAATGATTAAGAGCAACCTGCTCTGATACCACTGATCTGGATTATTTTCGACACGAAATGAGAGTGGAGATATAATAAAGAAATGTACAGAGATATCTTGGATATCCAATAATATAACAAAAATGTATAAGAGATGCAACCATAAACACAGAGTTACAGTAATACACAATTTTCTATTAATGAGTGAAATTTTACAAAGACTATAAAAATACAGAGTGAAAGACTTGCTAGAATGGTGGCAGCTTATCTCTGAGAAGAGATGTGTATGCTACTTGCATTCACAAGAAGATGATTTTAAAATGAGTCTCCAAAGACATTTTTATCATAAATAAAATCCAAAACCCTAATCCTGGAAGATTAAAAGGCAATAATTTTGTGGACCCCGTTTTGGGTAGTTTGGTGTATCAACTTCCCAGGGGCGTAACTTTGGCATACGATCTCCGTTTGGGGTGAACGATAGCTCGTTGGAAAGGTATCATTGAGGAGATTCATTTAGGGGGCTCAATAAGAGTCGTTGGTTGTGATTGAGAATCTCTATCCTATAAAAACCTTCATTTAGGCCCTCAAAATGGCCTCGAAAGTTAAAAACTACTAAAAATAGTAAATTACCAAAATTGCCAGAAAACTCTTTTGAGCAAGTTGGAAAGGGTGGGTGGCCTCCGATATCCACCTGGATCAATTATCCCTCCTTAGGAATCAATGGTATCCATTTCATTTAGTGCCTGAGAGAGAGGGAAAAGCGTTTGTTGAATTTGCATCTTGATGAGTTGCTTGCCTTGTTGGAGAAATTGTGCTTCTTAGCTTGTTGAAGGTTATCACGAACATGTTGTTGGAAGGGTTGTAACTTTTTGACCAGTATGGCTACATGAGATGCCTGTGTTCATAATAAATATTTACACTTTGCTGCAACCTTGTCGACCTACTTCTTTTGAATAGAAGGTGCTTGGGCCGAGGTCGTAGTGGTTGCAGTATTCTTCTGTTCACCTTTTGAATAGATTGTGAAGAAGCTGAATTTTGTAGTATGAGATACTACCTTGAGAAACTATTTAGGTGGAACAATATTCGGGTTGGACCAAGATAACATCACATACATCTAGTGGGGAAGCATCAAATATTACCTCATCCTTGAAGGGATGGATGTCGTATGACAATCGACACTGTTGATTGAAACATATATCTCGTCCCTGGCAAAGCCACTCGATGTTGTATGACTGTGGGTGTGGTGTTGTCGACAATCCCAACTGTTTGATGACCTCTGTTGAGATGAGGTTCTTATGGCTTCCACTATCAATAATAAAATGTAGAGGGGTTCCCTTCACCCACATCTGTGAATGAAAAAGGCACTCCCCCTCTTCAGTATCTGTTGGTTCTTCTGGTTGAATTTTTGCGGTCACGATAATAGAAGTGGGGTCTGCATTGATGATCTGTCTTTTACCAGTATTTTGAGAATCATATTCAAAATCAGGGTTCGAGTCCTTGTCTTTGATCTCATCCACTAATGACTGTTTTGAGTGACATTCCTTGGTGTTGTGCCAGGGGATTTTTTTGAAATCGCACCATTTTTCGGTGTCCTTCTTTGTCTTCCCGTGACCCTTCTTTTCCTATGGCTTGGACTAGTTTTCGGGAGACTGTTTGTTAGGGTCATCTTTATCATACTTTGGTTGTTGCATATTTGCAGACCCAAACTCCCGTTTATTCTAGTGCTTAAATTTCTGCTCAATTTTAACAGCATATCGATAAGCAACATCAAGTGATGAGATGTCCATAAAATCCATTTAAGTTTGGATGTATCTGTGTAGAGCCCCACAATATTTTAGAACCAAATGTTGCTCAGAGTCTTTGATACCCAGCTTGGTCTGTAAGGTATGGAAGGTATTGGTGAACTCCAGAACTGCTTGGCCCCTCTCTTGCCATAGTGTGGTCCATCTCATGTACTGGTCCTCATAGTGTCCAACAAGGTAATACTGTTCCTTTACCGCATCCACAAAAAATCCCAAATGGGCCCAGCCCCATATATTCCAGACTCCTCCATGGAACATTTCTCCCAGTAATTTTCCCACCAATGTTTTACATGGGGGAGATCTTTAAGGAGTCCGAACGTGATCTTTTCCCTATTGGAAAAATTATGAACAGAGAAATAACCTTCTAATAGATTTAACCATTTGTCTAGGGAATCCACATCTATCTGACCTTCAATTATGGGAATATCAAAATTAACCTGTACCTTGAAAAGAGAGGTGCTTCCAAAGTGGTTATTTGATGAATATGCACTTGTTGCTATCGACAGGAGTTGAAGGATGTGGGAAAAATTCTCCATCATTTTGTCCCTCTGTCGCATGAGAGCTTGCTCAAGCAACAGATTGATAGAATCATCTTCTCCGTTGTTTTTATTTTCTTCCACCATAGAGGGTTTCTTGGTTGTGAGAGAGATATTGTATTCAAGAGAGACAAGCTTGAGATCCAAATTGCTATACTCAGACCTCGTTAGGGACATGCACTGAAAAAACCAATCAAGAGCAACCTACTCTGATACCACTGATCTAGATTATTTTTGGCACGAAATGAGAGTGGAGATATAATAAAGAAATGTACAGAGATATCTCGGATATCCAATAATAATAAAAAAATGTATCAGAGATGCAACCATAAACAAAGATTTACAGTAATACACAATTTTCTATTAATGAACGAAAATGTACAAAGACTACAAAAATAAAGAGTGAAAGACTCGTTAGAATGGTGGTAGCTTATCTTTGAGAAGAGATGTGTCTGCTACTCGCATTCACAAGAATCTTATTTTACAATGAGTCTCCAAAGGCCTTTTTATCATAAAGAAAATCCAAAACCCTAACCCCGGAATATGAAAAGACAACAATTTTGTGGACCCCATTTTGGGTAGTTTGGTGTATCAACTTCCCGGGGGCGTAACTTTGGCATACAATCTCTGTTTTGGGCGTACGATAGCTCATTGGAAATATATAATCAAGGAGATTCATTTAGGGGGCTCAATTAAAACCTTTGTCAATGATTGAGAAGATCGATCCCCAAAAAACCTTCATTTAGGCCCTCAAAATGGCCCCAGAAGTTAAAAAATGCTAAAAATAGCAAATCACCAAAATTGCTAGAAAACTATTTTGATCCAGTTGGAGAAGGTGGGTGGCCATTGATATCCACTTGGATCACTGACATAGTTGATAATGCCCATTTTTTTTTGGATTCTAGGTCTTTTCCCACTTAAGAGGGTGTGTCTTCGAAAATTGTTTATGGATTTCTTGAAGGGAAAATTGAAGGGCCTTGAGATGCATAGGATTTGGCATCACAAGAAATTTGAACATAATCAACCCTGGATTGTCTAGTAAAAATTTCCCAAAGGATGGTAGGTATGAAACTAAGGTTTTTATCATATTTTTAAGGTTGTTCTAGGTCTAAAAATTAGGTTTTACATCATTTTTGGGGGACAATGCACAATTTTCTAGGGTTTCTACCCTCTATTTCACTAGCACCCTTCTTATTTGGAACTTTTCCGGTCCTTTCATTGTATTCAAGGAGGATTTATTACATATTTGTGCCCTCTTCTAGGAAAGAACACCATTTTTTGCTCTCTTTCAACCAAAAATATACAATGTTTTTAGGGAAACACTGGTTCTATTCATCTAAAGAATTGCTTGGTAGTGACATTTTTTGGATCATTGTTTATTGTAGGGTTTGAAATCCATTCTTGGCCTTAGTAGGTTATCTTGATGTATTCACATAGACTTCTCTTTTCTAGACTAGATGGGTTGCTTCTTTGTTACACATATGGTGGTATACTTTGTAGATCGAGTGTATTGGATTTAGAGGATGATACTCTTGGTATTGAATCCACCTTGTTTGGAAATATTATTCATATTACGGGTTTGGTACTTTTATATTGGATATTTCAATTGGTGACATGGATCATACTCTATAAATTTTGGCAGTGATTCATAGTGACTCTAACAAGCATATGGCCATTTGTTTGTGAAGGGGAACCCCTCTTAAATCCTTTAATGTAGTTTCCACTCATAGGTCCCTAGGATCCATCCCACTCTACTTTACCAATAAGTCTACATATGATTCTTATCTTATTTTAGTGGATCAATTTGATTGTGTGGATCTTTGTCCTTCACACTATGATGTTTTTCCTTATGGGACATCCTCTATGCAATGCACTTTATTGGATCCTTCATTTAGATCTCCATCAGAGACCCCCTTTTCATAGTTGTGGAACTATATTTGTATTGGTACTATGGTGTTTTGGGGAGTTTATTTCTTTAGATGGTGCATGTTCAACATTACAAGGGGAAGGTGCTACATAATTCTTTCTCTTCCTAGCCTCCTATTCATATTCAATGAGGATGTTGTGTATAGGGATGACCCTTTGTTGTTATGTGTATTCATTAATCTTCTCACTTCTTTATTTGGGCTATAGTCAACCATATTTTCAAGTTGGTTATCCACACACCAATTCTCACTTGTATTTTAACTTCTTATATTCTATATTTTGGCCACAACCACGCTTTGTGAGGATTTTGTTAATTTATAAGTCCACTCTCATATTATATTTGAGCTTTCTTCTGAGCTTCACTCATAAACCCACACACATGTTGTATTTGAGTATGTTTTGTCATATTTAATCTCTTTGAGATATATGGAGTTGGATCTTCTCACTCTCAATTCAGCTATGACTGATCTTATTTGAGTTGGGAACTCCTATATCCTAGTCTATTACATGATGTTTCTTCTAACACCTCTTTATATGGATAAATTAGTACCACTCTCCTATAATATGTAAAATATGGTAGGGATATATCTTCCTACCCTCCTTCATTGGATTGGTAGGTCATTGACAATTGTTTCCAACATATGAGCCAATCAATGGTTGCATTCATCATTCTTATACATGATGTCTCTTTCAACATGATCCCTTTGGATGTAGATTTTAGTAGTAACACTCTACTAGTAGATGAGAAATATGGAAGGGATACATCTTCCTACTTTCCTCCATCAAATGAGCGGGTCTGTGACAATTTTTTTCCAACAATTGAGTGGATTAGTGGCTACATTTTTCATTTTTATACATGTTATTTCTTCCAATATTACATCATATGAGAAATTTAGTAGTACCAATCTCCTTATGGGTGCATAATATGTCAGGGATATGTCTTCTTACTCTCATCCATTGGATTAGCATGTCAGTGGAAATTTTCTCTAGTACATGAGAAATCTTATGGAAACATTCTTTCAACTTATTGGGACCACTTTTGTATTGAGTTGTTTCATCACAAACCCAGTTTCTCTTCTTCCAACTATGGATGACTTTAAACTAAGTTGGGTATGCCTACTCACTTTTTATCTCTTGTACTTATGCCTCTTTTCAACACTTCCTTATCAAATAGACAAATTAGTATCGTATGCATTCATGATGAGTAGTTTAGTGATGACATTTCCTCAAGAGTTTAGTAATTAATCTATGATGATGGTTGGATCTTCAGATACCCATCCATGCTTGTATTTGAGTTGGGTCATATCATGACCATTCTCCTTTAAATTTCCATACATGGTTGTATATCTATTGAGCTAGGTATGCTAACTCCTTCTATACTTTATCATCCTTCCTCATGTCCACATTATAAGATTAAGGGGGAGTGTGGGAATGATAATAATATTGACATGTGGTCATTTATGGCTAAGCACCCTCTTTATTGTATTTTTTTATATATTTTAAATAGGTCAAAATAGTCACCCTCTTGTGGTGTGTGCCCTTTTTATGCGGGCCATAATAAGGGCACATACTACAAGAGGGTCACTAGTGCGACCTAGACAAATATATAGAAAAGGGTGACTAAGCCAACCTAGTCAAATATATAAAAAATAAAATAAAAAGGGATCTTAGCCATAAATGATCGCATGTGAAGATTACCATCATTTCAACAAGTTTGGAATTGGATTTAGCAAGCCCAACACATTCTGGAAATTAAAGGTCTTTTCCATCTATGTGACATAGTTGGTAATTCCTAACCTTTCTATAATTTTAAGTCCTGCCCTACTTAAGAGGGCATGAGAAGCACATAAAGTTGTGTATGGATTTCTTTCATGGAAATTTGAGTTGGGACCTTGTAGAGAGGACTAGGATTTGGTATCCCAACCAATTTGGATATTCTCATCCCCAGGTTGTCATGTTGGAAATAAAAGGGATTTTTATGGAGAATGGTTTTGGGGAATCGTGAGTACCAACTATGGCATACTTGGCATGCCATTAGTGGGGCCCAAAATTTAATTTGGGTGGATAAATCTATTTTATAGGATATATGGTGCATGATTCCTCGAGGTTGTCCTTATAAAATGTAGTTGCATGGGTCTGAGAAATTTTGGAGGGATTAGAGATGGAGGAATGAGAAACCCTTTTTCATATAGAAGACTAGAGATCTATATGATATGGTAATACACACCTCTAAATTTTCCCTTGAACCAAATGTGGGAGGTGAAGGATCTAGTTACACACTGGTTGCAATGGTGCCAATCTATCTAGAAATCACATTCTTGTTTTGAGAATGAATTTTAGGGGTGGTTTTTTCTCCATCAAGGGTTTGTTGTCAGAAATAGGATTCATAAAATTGATACGATATATGTTTCTTGTGTTTTTATGTGGCAATTATGAAACAATTGAGTAGTTTTTTAGGTGATGTGAAGATGCTAAAGTTTTTTAGACCTGGTTTCAGGTTGAATATTACTTATCTTTATTTCCTTAGTTTCATGGAAGTACTATCTTCTAGGTGACACTTGGATTATTAGAAACAATTGAAAATCCTTATAGAAATTATCACAGTTGTTAGTTATTGGATTTCCATGTAATATTAATGTAAATATACTTTTTAGGAAGTCCTCCTACCCTTTCATTTAGGGGAATTGAGTAGTTTTAAGCAGGAGTTGGCTTTGATTGCACAAGTGAAATTCAATGTTATTCATTGTGATGTTGAGTCCCTCTCTCTTGGTCAATGTATATTTTGTTTTGACTATGAGGTGTGTTACCCCCTATCACCTAGGGGTAACTAGAGGATATCATATTTCATGGCCTGCAATGAATATAGTGATCTCAATGATAATGATGATCAATAATATCCACAGAAAACAACCCTTCAAATGTGTCCCTCCTCATTAAATTCAACTTATCAAACCTAAACAACATGGGTCATCGGATGATGGTGGTCCAACACATTATAAGGTACATAGATCATTGTTTCATATAAAGTGTCATATTTAATGCATTAGGAATTTAGGTGAGGATCATGAGTTGAATTCAAATAATGAATCATAAGCTTGGAAGTTATGTTTTTTTCCTTTCTTTAACTTGGTGGCCTTCATTTTTGTCCTAGTCTAATGTTGTCACTCTTGGGGAATAGGGGTACTAATAGGTGGATTTGATAAGGATAACATACCGTTCCCCCCCCATACTCAACACTTTCCACCCTGGGGCCTTCCACACTATATTAAACTTTGGTAATGGGTGTTATTGATTCATCCTCTTATGAGAAGAAGGGATATAATGTTGAGGTTGATGTAACTACTAAAAATATAAGAAAAAAGAAAGAATGTTATAGAAGAAATAATAAATGATAAATGACCAAGTCAAAAGCCAAAAGTCAGCTTGAGATCTACCCCCTTACTATGAAGAGATCTCCCCTAATCCTAATACACTGAATTCATATCAATTAAAATGAGTTGATCCCAATAAGAAAATAAAATAAAGAATAAATCACTTGAAAATTGAAAAGGGGACTTGCAATGTATAAAAATAATATCAAAAGGAAAGAAAAGGGGTTTTGAATACACACACTACCGAGGAAAGGGTATTTCAAGCAACAAGAGCTCCCTTTACAAAGGTGCTCATGGAGATATACCAAGAACAATACATTACATGTTAATGAATTCATCACCATGAAATAACCCCAAATATTTCATTCACCCTACTTGCACTTTGATAGGTTTTATTAGGAAATATCCCTCTACTTGGGTAATATCACACCTAATAAGGTCTTTTTATTGTTCTCCCATACCTAATATTTCCAAATTGCGTAAAGTATTGAGCTAATATGAAGTTTGAAGAAGATACCTAATGTGAATTTCTTATTTGGATTTGGTATTAAATGATGGCTTACATTGTATGATTTTAATGGCTCTTGTGTCTTAGATTGCCCATCCTACCTAATTATGTGTACTTTGTTTGACCATGGCACACTTCACATGGTCCTTTGGAGGATGTTTTCATGATGAAACCTAGGATGTTGTGCACCATTCAGAGAACATTTCACACCTAATGCAAGGCATTGGGACATATGATGAGTAGACACACCCTGGGACACTCTCTCATACCTCTTGGACCCTGGACAATGGATAGATGAGCTCCAATATTGCATATGTGGTCATATTGGTTATTAGTTGGGTAGAAATCCCACACTATGGATAGTGCACCCCAGATCCACATTAGACTTTGATTTGAGGACGTTTCACTTGGAGATGATTGGACACACCATGGAGAGATGATGGACCTTCCTTTCACCTTGGATGTTGACATTTTCCACCTTGTATGTTGAACATGTTGATGATTATGTCATGCATTATGATGATTTGATGATGGTGGGGTTGACCTACCACTAGGGAATCCATTTTGATGATGAGTTGGGGTCCTTTGATGATGATACATGAATTGTTATGAGGAGGTGTGACCTTTCTCCTTGCTTTGCATCTTTTGATGATGATATGTGGCATCCAATTTATGAGGAGGTGTTAACTTTTTCATTGCTTTGCACCTTTTGATGATGATGTGTGGCCTTCAGAGGGTCTTTCCCCCTTATATGACATGACATCACCCTTTTTAGAGAATATTGCACTCACATGTGTGGTGTTTGAGGGGAATATTTAGTGTATTAACATGTCTTATCATTACTTGAGGCTATTTTTGTGGTCGACAATGACCTATCCACCTTGTATCATGCACATTATGTTCTTAGGGATTTTTGAGGAATATATTGCTAGGGTTTCCTCATATAAAAAGGCTAGTACTCCATCCTTGTAAATCATATCTCACACTTTTGGAGAATCATCATCATTTGTCTTATTTTCTCTCTCTTCATGATGGAGTACTTATGCACACTTATGGAAGGATGATCTAGTGGATGCTTTTTTGTTTTTTTTTTGGTGGATGTCTCATGAAACTAGGGTTTCCTCATACATAACAATTTGGATTAGTAAGTGATCAAAATATTCAAAGTTTAAGTGTTTGTTCATGATATATTCAATGTATGCTCTATTATATGGTTAATAGTTACATGTTATCCTGTATCTTAAATAATTGTGTAGAAACCCTAAGGAAGGATTAAGATTGTTTATTCCCTTCCCTTGTTCATCTATCTAAACATGTTTAAGCATAAAGAGGTCAATCTAGGGATTATAATTGCATATCCCCTTAGACTTTTTCATGAGGTTGTGTTTACGAGTCCAAAAGGAATGTCCAGTAGGTAAGGGATAATTCCCGATGACAAGTCCCAATTAGATTTACTCTCGTTTTGGATGGCGTTTCTGACCAATATATTGGCATGGTTGCCACTCTAAGTTTACTATCTAAATATGAATCTGAGAACCAAAGGTTCTCAGATGAATTAAAATCTAGAACTAAACTAAATGATTCTACCTACAGTTATTCTAAGATGCAATCCTAGACTAAACTAATCCTATCCTAATCAGGAACATACAAAAGAAGATTGCATAAAGTTAATGATAATACCTCTTGAATTAGAAATAGTTCATACATTCAAATGGTAAATGAGCTGAATAATATTATCAAAACACTAACAATTAGTTTTTATTTACCTTTAATAATATTATAACCTCATTAAATGGAGAAAACTATGATAATTTGAGCATACATGAAAATTACAGAAATAATCCATACAATAAGACTTGCAATACTCAAATAAAGGATAAATTCATTAGGAAAAGTATCGAATACATTCACCAGAACCATTTATTCCTAGAATGTCTCTACTCTTTATTAATCTGGAAGTAAGAGTACTATTTGTCATTACAAAGGGAAAAAGTCAATAACTTGTTACAAACATCTCTTTTATAGAACATGAGGAGTGGATTTTCATATTCGGTAACTGTCATCCTGTTAGATGGAAATTACAATGTTTCATTTCACATTCTCGATTGGGAATTTACAATGATTGGAACATAATAAAAATGCAGAAGTCAATTAAAAACAATCAAGAGGTTTTTGGCATTTTCATTTTGTCCCTGAGGTCTTTCCACAGTTTGAAATCTTCCAATATGGCCTCTATTATGTTTAGTTGCATTTTCTTGAGCATGATTTCACCATCACGAATAGGGGTCACTACTTCTGTCTTTAGGGATTCTTTTTTATGTTGTATAAAGTGTTTGGTCGATATGGTCAGTTGGTTTGTATCTATTAACCTGGTTTCCAACACTTCCCTATCAACCTCTTCTATTGCTTCAATGGCCTTTATGTTGAGGTTCCTTTTGGTCTCCACATATTTTATTATCATTTGAGTTGGTGCTTCTTTTTCTAAATCTTCAAGGGTTTCCATCCTAAATTTTTTTAGTAGGTCATTTGATGTTCTCCATAGTCTTTTGGAAGTTTGTTCAATTGTTTCCTAGGTGTTTTTTATATTATGGAGGATAGATTTCCCAGTGTTGAGTGACACTTGGTATTTGATCCTCTGCTTGGTTGTATACACTGGTAGGATGCTAGGAGGATTATCAAAAACATATTTCTAGTTTCCAATATGGTCATAGGCACTCTAAAATTTCTGATACTTTTCCTTCACAACATTCATCTGTTGACCCAATTTGAGGTGATCTGATCGATTCTTTTGAATTTTGTGTAATAAAAAGAAGAATTTCTTCTGCAAATATCTTAGTGCTTCATTTTATTTGGTATCTTCTTATTTGATTATCTCCAAGACAACAATTCCATTTTTTCTTTCTTCTACAGTCTTTTGCAGGAGATCATTGTCTTGTTGTAATTTCCAAAATCGGTCCTCTATTTTCTCATTATATTTACTTATCTCTAATTGTTCCCCCTGGATCCTTGTCACTTATTGAGCATGTGTAGTTTTAATATTCTCTATTTATTCTTTATGCACCTTCTAGTTCATGCTAACCTTTTCTAAAATTCTACACTCAGTTCCTTTAGTTGAAGTTGCAACTACTTCTCTAATTCTTCTGGATGCAAATGTTCTATTGTCATGGCCTCCTTCCTGAATTCACTAGCCTTATTATCTTTGATGGTATCCATGACAACCTATAACTCAAAAACTCTTTCTTTATGAATGTCCAATTCTTTTTCTACTTCATAAACCAACATCACATTTGCACCAACGAAAGCATTAAGGGATGATGTTTTCTGTATTTCATTCTCAGGATCTGGGCCTACTTTCCACTTAATTCTTCTATTAGATATTTCATGACTTGTGCCCGCTCCTTCTATTTTTCTCTTTGCCATCCTTTTCTCAATAGCTTTGTTTTGTGTCTATAATAGTATTCTCCCACAACTACAACATCACATTCAATTCTAATTCCTGGGGATGTGAATGAAATATTTCCTGGAATTGTTGCTAAAGGAGCACATTATTCTAATGGGATTGTAATCATTCTTGTGCTTGGATTTTTTGTCACAACTTCATTCAACGGTTCTGATTCCTTTTCCTGTGACTCGATTGCTTTTATTTTTTCCTCTTCCTCTTTATTTTTTCTTTCCTCCTCTTGAGTATCTAGTAGGATTTGTTCTTCATCTAAATTCCTTTTCATCTCAAGTTCCTTGTCTGCTTGAGCCTTGGATTTTTTCTCCGCATTATCTGTCTTTCTTCCATTGCTCCTCTATGAAACTAGCCCTTATCCTTTTCTTTTTTTCAATTTGGAATGTTTCTTTTCAACTTCTTCCTTCTTTCTTTGCTGGTACCTTTCTTCAACTTCTTCATACTTCATTGATGTTTCTTCAACCTTTCACCTAATTTCTCTTTCTTTGGATTTTTTATTCTCTTTATATTGTTGTATCTCACTCCTTAGTTCTCAATAATTATTAAGGTTGTGACACTGACCTCCTGACAGTTTTTTCACACAGTTCTTCCACAGGGGACTCCCTCACCATGCAACTTCCTTATTGCACGTCCATCACTATCTGTGATGGCCTCAACCTTGATTTTTCTTTAGTTGTTTACCAAAAATTCTATAAGGAATATAAACATGTATATTTGTCATGCACCCAAATTATGTATCCATACATATTATTGTTTTGTTAACTTACATCCATGATGTATTTTAACCACATGTATAACCAAAATTCTGTGTGTATATGCCATGGGTATATTTCATAACCTACATACATATTTATTCTAAAATTAGTCGACTCATGATTGTTCAAAATCATTCTCATGTGATTCTCAAGGCATAATCATTTTCCTCTTATCCTGACAACATACCATCCTTGATCATTTACTCTTTCATTTATTTATACTAGTCTTTCTCGAGGGAATGGAGCGCACTCCCATTAAGCTATCATTTGAAACAAAACTTTCATGACTCTTCAAAATAGAGTCAACCATGCATCCATGGTATTCACTTAATCTTAGCAAGTGCAATTCTTTCCTTACATATCACTCATCAAGGCAACCATACTATGCCTTTAGTATACATATATCCTTACATCATGCATGTGTATCATTTACACATGGACCTATCAGACTTCCATATCCTCCTCCAAGGATATTGTTGTTGTACTTATTACAAGACTCATAGGGACACTCAACACTGAGCTTCCCTCTCAGTTGTGAGCTTCCAGTCATTCACACGACATCCACATGGAAGTTGAATCAGACATAGTCATGACTATGTTCCCTTTCTATACGATAAAATCTAGCAAGAAAACACTCTTGCCTCAACCTCCTTGGAACATTACCCAACTTATAAATACAATCTGGGCATTTACAACCATGCCCAAGGTAACAAAATCAACCAAACTAGCTTCCAACTATATCTATATGGACACTATCCACCACTAGATGTTAATATGACCCATTGGGCTTCTAGAAGTGCCCCAACACTTCCTTTACTACATTCAGGATCAACATTTAGTCAACCATTTTATCTTAATTTTAGCAATTTAATGTCTAATATCATTTGGAATATTCCCTTTAGAGCCCAAATGCAATCTCAAATTATGTTACTTACTAAGTATCCTGGTTCATAAATCCAGAGTATCTTTAGGTCAAGATCGGTCTTGACCATTACACCTAGAATTCTTCCTTCTATTCAACAATAGTCAGGGATGACGGCCACTCTCCTCCTCCCATAAGAACTCTAGCAGGTTAGTTTCCTATCCAAGAAAGGGAGGTTGTTGTTATTTCTCACTCAATTACTCTGTATTTCTACCGCTTTGTTTATCATCTTGATTAGAAAAACCATGTCCAACAATTCCTGTACCTAGAAAATAAATTTGTTTCTTAGTCCACTTTGAAACTAGAGAGATGCGCATGCTCTCCCTTTTCAGGGAATGGTCACCAGACTCATTCCTCTTATTGTGAGGGGTTATACACCTATACTAGGTTTAACACTTCATTAAAGAAGTAATCATTACGGCTACATATCCTTTCCATCCATTCACATTACTATTTTAGTTTAAATATTAGTGTTCTTCAACATAATCCCACTCTTGTAGGATCAAATATCGTTTCTCAAAGAGATGCTACGATTCCTTTGTCACAGACTAGCATGATTCAATATCGTTGGTTAAAATCCCAACTGTATTTTAAATCTGCATCCTTCTACTGAAGGAACTTACACAGATTATTTATGTTTGGTAGTAATATTCTCCACAGGCTCATCTTAGCATTGGTAACCAAATCTTATGAATGTATAATAGCACATACAATTGCATAATGAAGTCGAATTCTTTATTTGGGAACATTAGCAACATACAGTGACAATTTCCAAAACATTCATCAACCGTAAAGGATCTCATTCCTCTCTTCAGTGGAGATTCTCTAAGCCTCTTAGGAATGTGGTAAGATAGGGTGTTACCTCTTAAATTCCTCCAGAAATATTTTCATACGAATCATGCATGAGACCAAGAAGGACAAGTGTTGTTTCTGTTCTCTGGTACCAATTTGTAACAAACCCATGGTGGGGCGCCAAAATTTCGTTCTTCTTAAAAAAATCAAAACCCCCATTCAGGGTTTTTATTCCATTCTGCTTTTCCAGAGCTTTCCAGCCACAGTCTCCATGCTCTGAACTGAGCTCAGAGCTGACAGATACCCTCTCCCAAGTTCTTTGAGTTCTTCCATCCATCTATACCCTCATATGACCATGGGATATGAACATACGCTAAGACAACCACTGCATGAATCCTATGGAGTGGAAAATCCCTGAAATTCACAATCCAACACCATGTGTCCTCATATATTTTGACAACTTTGATTCACTTTGGGACTTCAGCGTTCGGGAGTTTCAAACACTCCAAAGTATTTTCTCCCCATAGTAATCTGTACTTAGAGTTACATATCAAGCACCATGCATCCCTCGTAATTGATGACTGTGATATACTTTAGGACTTCAATGTTCAGGAGTTTCGAACACTCCAAAGCATTTTTCCTCTGAAGTACTCCGTACCTGGAGTTACAGATCAAGCTCCACACATCCCTCATGATCGATGGCTATGATATACTTTGGGAATTTGACGTTCAAGAGTTTCGAACAATCCAAACACCTCTTTCCTCCTAGTTTCTCCATACCCAGAGTTACAGATCGAGCGCCATGTGTTTTCCATGGTCAACGGTCGATATCTGTCCTTTGCCCCGCTTCGAGTGACTTGTAGTGAACGCTCTTCCACGTTCTTTGTTTTGGAGTACGAATCCTCTGAAGTGATGGATCTCACGCCACATGTCTTATTCCAATGGATGGTTTTTATGAACTTCAACTCTCTAGCCTTTGGTTGTTCTCGTGCATTTACTCTTCAATTCCTCTAGAGTAACTTTTACCCGGAGTAAATCTCCAGTCTCCACGTGTTCCGAAAACGAACGACTAGGATGATTCCTCACCTTTGGAGCTTCAGACTACTTCTAGTCAATGCTCCACTTCATTTCCTCCAAATTTCACACTTCCAGACTCCACGATCTGCTAACGCGTGTCCCTTTCAAATCGATGGTCACAATTTACTTTGGGAGTTCGGGCTTAAGGAGTTCTCAACTCGTGAGACCCCATTTTCCTCCAAATTATCTATCTTTCGAAATGGAATATCTGCTAACACCTATCCTCAGCTGACGGTTGACTCAGATGAAATCTGGCTCTCTGTCCTTTGGGGGGTTCTTGTTCAACACACTCCCTTTTCTCCCAGAGTGAATTTCCTCCGAAATGGTAGATCTTCTGCCGTGCATCCCTTCCAATGGACAACTGGGATGAATTTGTGACTCCAGACTTCATAAATCCTCATGCCTTCACACTTTTATTCTCCCAGAGTGACTTCTCTCTGAAGTGCAGGATCTGACAACACCTTTCCCTTTGGTTTGGACGACTCAGATCTGCTTCGGCTCTTCATCTCTTTGAGAGTTTTGCGATGAAAAATCCTCTTTTCTCCTAGAGTCGATCAACGCTGGACTGACCATAGCCTCAATCTGACGGTTCGAGGGTATCTACGTGACCCTAGAGATCTATGGTTCATAATTTATATTCAAGGGTCCCTTGGGTCCCAATGTGTGCCACTCCGAGAGGGACACCTGGAAGAGTCGTCACTCGACACATGGGCCCCCACATGATCTTTACATAATACATGCATCCCCACAATCAAACGATCGTGAGGGATCCTAAAGGATCCTTATATCCATGGTCCACATTAACTTTGGGACTTCGGGGCTTCGGGGGTTTTGGTGTTACCAAACCTCTTTCCTCCTGAAGTGGTCAACGTCGAGCTGACTATATCGTAGATCCGATGGATGGAATAGTTCCTGGGAATCCTTATATCTACGGTCCAGATTAACTTTGATACTTTGGGGGATTCACCTCTTGTACAATGAATATGCTCAATTCGTCGGACCCACGAAGCCCAAAGGGCTCGAAGGGTTAACGCCCACTTTCCTTCTCCATATGTGACAATCAAGGATAACTTCGTCTCCTCCTGAAATAACCTCGTCTGTTCATCTTCCTAACGAAAGGATCTTCCCTTTTGATATTTAAATCTCACTATCCTTCTTGAGATTAACTGACTTCTTCTTCCAGGATACTTTGAATGACTGGGAGTGTCAACATGCACATGTGAGGCTATGCCCAAGGTCAACAAATTCACAATTTATTTATTTTAACTTTAGCCATCATAGGGCTGAGGCATTTACATGTACAGGCCAGAGAATTCCTTATTTTCTTAAATACACAATTAGGCAGAATTGAAGGGATACTGTATAAAAATTAAGAAAACATTCCCATCCCTGCAACATTCATAGGATATCCAACTTAAATTCACAGTTACTTCTCATATACACAGGCTAAGAGAATACTTATCTATTACAAGTAGTAGCCAACTAACTTATTGTGGGTGTTCATCCTTCCACCCAACCATAGGCTCAGAGGTCTTCATTCTTAGTGCTCTGGCCACCCATGTGCCAAGACATGATATCACCAGGGAATTTATGCCAATTCTTATTGATCCTTTCTCTTTCACGTATTTTGTGAGGTTTATCAGATGCTTCCTCAACATCAAGCTCACAGACTTCTGCTCAGGTCCCATTCTCCGCATACTCTCAAATATCTCCTTCTCTGTCACAGCCTCTACGAGGTTTTTTAGATTCTTCCTCAGCATCAAGCTCATGGCCTTCATCTTGTTCTCCATTGGAGAGTGTTTCTCCCGTTCTCCACTCTTCTCTTTATTTTCTCTTGCATGCCTTGCACACACATCCCTCATATCCTGTTTCTTCTGTCAGAAGGAAACCTGAGTCAGTATGGGTCTGCATGACCCTATTGTAATTTGGGCTGACCTTCTGTAGCTAGACCATGCTTCCATTCATGGGGGTGGTTGAAGGTTCAACCACCGGTCCTTTTCTTATTAACTGTTCTCTTATCGTTTTCACATTCATTACTCTAGTGATATCATGGATAGTACTTTCAAGGATTCACCCCCACAGTTAGTTATTGGAAATTAAACAATAATACATTTACATTGTCCCCATGCCACATCATGGTAATTCTAATTAATGATTAATTACAAGTTGGGGGAAACAAGGGTGTTACAATGGGCCTTGGAACTCCTTTCACAATGCTCGGTTTTCCTTCTTCATCAAGATATGGAAATGTCTTGTTATGACAATCTAGGACAACACGATGTTTTTCCAACCAATCCATTCCATTTGAATATCATAAGATCCCAATGGTATAATATTTAGATCAACATTAGTATTCACACCATTAAGACTTATGGAACAACCTTTGACCATATCATGGATTCTCCTTTTGGTTCCAGTGGCTAGCTAAACCAAACTTGATTTTTCAATCTTACTTTTCTTCAAATGTAATCTATCCACTATTTTAGGATCAATGTAACAATGACTTTCTCTGAATCAATTAAAATAGCAATAGGATGATTAATGATCTTACCTTCCACCTCGATCATATTGGATTGGTACTCTGCTTGTCAATCATCTAAGGCTGCATAAATTCTTCCCATGTCTTCTACTATTGTAGCCTCTTGGATGTTGTACACAATCTTCACTTTGTCCTTTCTATGAGGGAAATCATTGTACATGTGATATTCTTTGCATCCCCAACATTGGATTGGTGGTCTTCCCCTTTTTCCCAAGGACTATTCTCTCTTGGATTCATCCTTAGCATACTGGTCTTGATGATTTTTATTAGGGATATTTCTATTGAAAGGAAGTTTGAATCCCTTCCTCCTCTGATCATATTTCTCCTTCTTCTTATCCTTCCAATATTTCTTCATGGATTGTCTACCCTTTCCTTGCTCATACAAATACTTAGCCTTCCTGATGGTCTCAGTCAAAGTCCCAGGTTCATCATATTGAATCTTCTCTTTATAAAAGGATGACAATCCACTTAAAAACCTATGTATTTTCACTTTCTCGTATTTTATAAACCCCACATACTTTAGCATCCCCATGAACTTATTTTCATACTCTGCCATGGTCATGCTTCCCAACCTATGTTTAAATAACTCTTGCATTTTCTTGTCATAGAAGTGTTCTAAAAGGTACTCCTTCTGAAAATATTTCCTGAACTGGTTCCAATTGATCCTACTCTCATTAATGTGCTCAACTTGCTTCAGTTGATCCCACCACATAGCAATTTTCCCATGTCAATGGTACGTCACAATTTTGGCTTCTAGGTTTGATGAGTAGTTATGCAATTGAAAATACCTCCCGAGTCCAAGCAACCATGCTTCAACATAATCTTCCCTTTTTTTTTCACCATCAAATGCTGGTGGCTTAACCTTCCACAACTCTTCTTTCAAACTGTCCAATTCATGTCTTCTTCTTTGGATCCTAACATGAAACACCTCTGGACTACTTGTGGAATCTTCAGATGCATAAAGTTTCCTTGTTGAGTAGGGAGGTGAGTGAATTATATGAGTCCTTCTAGAAATTATTGAATAACCATATTTCCTATGGTTATTTCTTCTTTCATGACACCTGCCTTCTTCCTCTTGTTTCGAGTTTGATCCATTCTTTGTTTTCCTCTATAACTGATTTAATATTTGCATCACTTGAGCATTTATCTGATTTTGTTCTCTCATCAGTCTCTCACTGTCTACTTTGTAACTATGCACTTCTATTTTCAGGCTTCTCAGAGTCTCTATCAATCTTTCTTTCTCCCCTCTGCCCTTGTGTCCATTGGATTCTGTCTCTGCATTACCAACACTAATATTTTGACCTTTTGCCTCCTTATCATGGCTATAAGCTCCCTCTGCTTCTTCCATTTCTTTATTGTGCACTCTTATATTGAACTGATATGTTTACACCCCCCCTAATTTTGCAAAATGTGCAAGCAACCATTTTGTTAGGATTATGCATATTATAGAAAATTTTCCAAATAATGCTACATGTCCTTTCTCTTCTCAATTGATGAAGAAATATATTATCATTCTCCATATTATAACAATTCCATGTTATTCTCCTCTGAATCATATTTCCCAATGACTGTAATCTTTCCCCAATTCAATATCTGAGTTGAAAGTTATGGCTTCTAAAAAAAAATCACTTTCAACCCCTTTTCTTTTTTTTTGCAACAAGATCGTGTCGAAAAAAATTCCACATCTCCTTTAGCCGATACACAATTCAAATTCTGCACAGGTGCTTCCTTCAAACAACTTTCCATGTGACAATGGCTCGAAACCACAGGCTTATTCACTCTTTAGTGCCTTCCTCTATATTCTTCTACACAAGAGCTTGCTCAAACACAATGTCTGAGGGCTTGGTTCCAGATCCTTTTTCACCTCTAATTGACCCCATTTACCTTTTCATGAGACCGACACTGGAACCAAGTCCTCCAGAATTTGGCCTTCGATTATTCTCCCTTTTCAATCTTTCTATTTCTCCCAGATTTAAACTTTGCCAAAACCATTCCAATAACTCTACTAGAAGATCGGACGATCAATATTTAATCTCCTGTTGAATGGATGGTCCTGCCCCATCTAGAGGCTTCAATGTGATCAACGGTCGCGACTTAATCAAGCTCTGGGACGGATGACCCTTAACTATATTGGGACTTCGGCGCTCTGAGAATTCAAGACATTTCAACTCCCCTAGATTGATACCCATCGAAGTGCTTATGCCATCCTTCCACTGCTCGATATAATGGTTGACAAAGGTCCCGAAGGGACATTAGATCAACAGTTTGCATGAATTCGTTATTCCGAGACTTGGACACTTTCGTTGGTAGATACGTTGAACACCCCTAGAGGCCATACTACCGGAGATGACATTGCATGATGATGTCATCTATGGTGACATGTACCCATGGCATGCGTGCCACATGTCACTAAAAGATAAATAGGTTGGGGCCCAAAAGGTACTGAATCTGGGTGACACATTTCCCCACATGGCACCCCTCCCATGTGGCCTACGAAGTGTCATCCATCAAATGTACGATCCACATTTTATGCTCCAGATATGATATCCTGCGTGATTTCATGACGACGACTTTACACTTCTTGGTTTTGGACACTTGGGGGATTTTCCCATTCCCCAGTAATCACCGAAGTGGCGAAGTTCTGAAGTTTTGAAACTTCGCTATCCTTCCACCATTACTAGATCCGACGATCAACATTACTTCCAAAGTCCTTCCCTTGATCTAACAGTTGATGGGACTTCGACGCTCTGGGACTCTGGGTTATAGTAGTTCTAAAAGGGTTCGATTCTCCCAGAGTTAAACTTCCTGAAGTGGTCAACGTCGCATGACCCTGACTAACGATTGAGATTTCATCCGAGCCTCCTATCAGATTAGATGGTCAGTGGGACTTTGCGACTTCGACCTTTTCATGATTCTTCCTATCACCCATAATTGGTGAAGCGACGAAGTTCCATATTTTTTCATCTACTTCTCGAATTCTATCAATGACTGACGATCGAAAAGTTTGATCTAATGATTGTGACTTAATATCTCCCAACCTCTGGTTTCACCTTTATCTGACGGTTCTCATTCACCTACCTTCTAATCTAACGATACATAACTCCTTGATTCCATGGTGGTGATCGCTCCCGAATTCAAAAGGGAATGGTCACGATTCTACAATCCTTTACAAAGGATCTCTGTCTTCATGACACTCTGTCTTCTACGTGATCTCTGCAACGCTATCTCTCCTGAGCTTTAATATTTCAAGGACATATTCATTCTTAGACATAATACCCTGTCCAATAGTTCCGGCCCATACCAGTCTGGTGTTTCAACCTGAATATCTGATACCAATCTATAACGTACCCAACCAACCCCATGCTAGGATACGCTACTGCAATGGAGACATACCAAGCCACCCACAGGCTGGGCACGCTACCAAAAAACTCACTTCTGAACTTATCTCGAATTCAGATAAATTTTTAATTAATGAAGAGGCATGAAATATTCACATGCATAGTTAAATATTCATGCTACAACATAAAGAAATGAGACATATGTCATGCAAAACAATAACCAACAAGCATGCATATTATACATACAAATTTCCTAGATAAATCAATACACAGTGGAATAAATACACAGGTAAATATATCCATGACAAAGAGCACTTATATTTCATGAAAAGAATTACCAACTCGCTATAGACCAAGGATGTTCCACCCAACCGTAGACACTATTGTTCCAAGTCTCAACAACAATGTCACCCCTGAGCCAGGGCTATGAATCCACAAGGATGGTTCAAGAGTGTCACTTGGATTTCCAAACTAGTCAGCACTCAAGCTCTCACCATATTTTGATCACCCACAACAATCCAAAGTACACCAACTCTCTTCTACCCAGCCTGCACAACCCAAGAGAATGGGCCCCCTTCTTTGCCATGAAGTCCCTCAGGCTATCCATCTCCTTCTAGGGCTATAGTGCATCTAGTCAAGAATCTTCATGTTGGGACTCTCCGGATTCACATTTGTGAGAAAAAATGAACACAAACCAAAACATATTAGACATGCAGGCATTAATTCATGGTTGGAATACACTAGTAGTCTTTACAGCCAACAAAACAATGGCTCCTCTCCAACAATTTGTTTTCCTTTCCCAAGCCAAAACACAAATGAGGAAAGACGAGTGTGTGAAAGAATGAGTGGAGAGAGAACATAATGAAAGGTGTGAACCCTGAAGAATGAGTGAATGAGTGAAGAAGAACCAACCCCCAAAACAGACCAAATATGGGTTTATGTATTTCTTGGAATTAAGGAACCACATGTCCTTCCCCCCAAGAAGCTTATGTAGTTGTTATTCTCCATTAAAACAAAAATGGGTAAATAAAATATAAAATAAATAATTATCTCCTCAAGCCCCCTCTCTTGTGGAATCATAGCCCCCTATAACTCTTGTCCTTGTCCGTCTAGCATCCAGTGATGTATTTATTATAAATAATGATCAAGACATTACATTTCCTAGACACACTGGACTCTTTTAATTGTTTGGTCACTCTGGCCTTTCATTAACAAAATACATTATTTAATACGGGGCTCAAAACCAGGGTAGTACAATACCCTTTGAGCAATTTGTTTACCACTTCAATTTTCCCATTTGTTTGTGGATGGTAAGAAATACTCATGGTTAAGGTGGTCCCAACTTAGTGGAACAATTTCTTCCAAAAATTATTGGTAAATTTGGGATCCCTATCATTGATAATAATGTCGAGAAAACCATGGAGTTTGTAGATATTTTTGAAAAATCTATCAACAACTTGATTGGCCTTGGATTTTGATGATATCCCAATGAAGTGAGCATATTTAGTTAATAAGTATAAAACTAAAAATATGTTATCTTTCCCATTCGAGGTGGGAAGACCTATGATAAAATCCATAGATATCTCTGTCCATTTTTTATTAGGATTATGAAGGGGTTGAAGGAGACATGGAGAAGAGACTGATTCATACTTTTGGCGCTAACAAGTGTCACATTCTTCCACATTTTTCGACACCATTCTGCATTCCCTTCCAAAAGAAGGATTTTCTTATATTGTAATAAGTTTTGAAAAGTCCCACATGGCCTCTAGAGGGAGAATCACGATTTTATTTTAATATTTGGAATTTGAACTTGGAAGAGCTAGGTAAATATATCTTTCATGTGTACCAAAGTATGTCATTTTCCAATGTAGAATTCAGTCTTGTTGTTAGGGACCTAACCCCTCACGTAGGTAGAATAACATATTTCCATGTAATAAAGGTCAATATTAATAAGACCTAGCAATAAGGAAGAATAAGTCCAATGTAAGAAGACCTAATAGAAGCTTCTTCTTCTAGAAGGATCTTACTCTAGATGGTTCTTTTGATAGACATATTTAGTATAAATAGGAGTCGAGGGTATGAGAACTTTTGTCTTGGATATTATTTTAATAGACCTCTACTCTGTTGGAGTTTTCCTCCTCGAAGAGGCAAGTGAACATTGCTCTCAGTAATCAAAGTGCTCTTTCTGGTGTTCTTCTGGTATCATTTTCATATTATTGTGGTGTTGTTCTGATTATATTGTTTTTCATATACCATTTCTAGCTATTTATTTATGTTCTGCATACTTTTTTATATATGGAATATTACAAGTGGTATCAGAGCACCTTACTCGAGGTAAAATTGTGGGTTAATTTTTTTCAAGGTAGAGATGTATTCCGACATCTTTAAGCTACAAATATCTTTCATTACACGCATAAACCCATGGTCGAGGATTCATACACGCTGGAAATACAAGTGGTACTTAAGCACACATCTGTTGGCCACCCTTATAACCCATGTTGGTACCCCTTCGAGTGGTAGTGCATCAGATATCACTTATATACGGATCAACCTAGATATCCTAAATCCCTCCATAGATAAATCAATTGATCACCTGACTGCTATAGTGTCACCGAGAACAACACTCAAGAATATACTCTCTAGTACCTGGGTAGTCGGGTAGTACGACTAAGGGCATGGTCTAGCCTCCTTAGTTGGTTCCTTGAGCTATTGGGCCGAGTACTACTATTGGACCCCACACATATATCGGAGAGCTATAGCACAGGGCAAACCCTTGTATGTATAACCCTTGAATACCTAAACCTTGGGATGGAAACAAAAACAGAACATATAAGATCTATTGTGGCGCAACTGTGTCTCCTTCATTCGAGTTGCAACATTTATACACATTTCTTCTTGTTAACCATTTGGGCATTTCAAAAGGTATGGATCCTGTTGGAACCATTATTTGAGACCTATTTCGTTGGATTTATCTCTTCACCCATATCGTAGTCATACCTATCATTTTTCAACAATTTGTTTTTCTTGTGGATCGGGCCCCCTTCCAACACCCTTATTTAAGCTTTACCCCATTAGATTCCACTCGTTGCCCTGATCGTTCTGATACACTTCACCCATAACCCATTTTGTGTGTGGTCCCACCCACCCATTTTCATGTTCCCTCATCATCATGGCCCATACCCGTAGCCAAGACTTGGAAGCTCGCTTCACTACCTTGCACTCTAATTTAACATAAACTCAACAAGAAGTGCGACAACTCAGTGTCAATATTGCGACCATCAAACAAAGGATGCATTCCTCAATCACTTCCTCAATCACATAACTCAAATACTATCTCAAACAAGACATTACTACCCAGCTTGAATCTGTCACTATGATGATCTGCGCCAAGCTGCATATCCTTGCAGATCTTCCCGTATCTGACCCCCCTTTGCATATCGAAGGTGAAATTTCCTCTCATTCCCATAATTTTCATCCCCATCACTTTCAGTGTGACCTACGCCTTCCGCGTGTGGATGTGACCAAATTTGACAGATCATATTCCATTGGTTGGGTAACTCAAATGGAACACTATTTTTCTTTCTATGGTATTACAGATGATTTGGCCAAACTACGGTATGGTGTTCTCCATCTAGATCAAGAACGTTGGCAATAGTGGAAATGGAGAAGAAATGCCCGCCAAGAGTATGTGGCTTAGACACACTTTGTGGAAGATATTTATGAATTCTTTGACATTGACACCTACGAGTTAGGCTATTTGACAAAGTTGAAATAATCTGGCACAATGGAAGACTTTATCGCTGCTTTTGAGCGACTGGATTTTCAGACAGAGGGCATGTCTGATTCTTTTTTCCAAGAATGTTTTATCAGTGGCCTCAAGGATGAGATTCATGCTCATGTCCTCATGGATCAGCCTCAGAGTTGGGTGGACGGTACTAAAAGAGCTAAGGAAGCACAACAGGTTGTCTCTTCTCAAAACTACAAACCCTCCTTTATTCCTCGCATTGAACTAGTCACTCCCACTCCTCCTTCTACTCCACTAAAGATATAGATATTGACCAGGGCCGAAATGGTTGAACGTCAACTCAATGGATGAAATGGTTGAACGTCAACTCAATGGCCTTTGTTATAATTGTGATGACAAATATTTTCCGGGACACAAGTGTAAGGAACAAAATATTTTTATGGCCATCTCAGAGGATGTTTTAAAAGATGATGTTGAGGCTCCCCTTGGATCTATGTCACCTGAATCCACTGACATAACCCCTCTCTTAGACCCTCCTGAAGTAGAACCAGTCATTTCCCTAAATGCTCTCACTAACTTCTCTGCTCCCCAAACCCTCAAGCTAATTGGTTACATCAAGCATAGGAAGGTCATCATTCTTGTTGATAGTGGAAGCACCCATAATTTTATTCATTGCTTCATTTCCCCAAAAAATAATTTCTATATTTGTGCAGTCAATAATTTCCAAATCATGATTTCTAATGGTGGGTCCATGAAACGTGGAGGGCATTGTGAAAATGTGCATCTCTAGATTGGTGACTACCATCTGAAATATCATATGTTTTCTATCGACATGGGCGGTTATGACATTGTGTTGGGTGTAGAATGGCTAAGGACTTTGGGTCCCATTCTCATGGATTTTAAGGAATTAACCATGCAATTCGATCAAGAGGGACAACAATATAAGTTCCAAGGCATCACCATTGGTTCTTCGGATATCATTAGTTCCCATTGCATGGAAAAGATGCTTAAAAAAAGGTCATTCTGGAATTATTTCCCAACTCCATGCCATTCAAGCCACTGAGGCACCCTTTGTGCCGCAGGACCTCCAATCCATCCTCTCTAAACATAAAGTGTTTTTTTCCACTCCCCAGGGACTCCCTCCTTCCCATGGTGTTCATGATCATTCCATTCCACTTGTCCCTGGAATCCTTCTTCCCAATATCCATCCCTATCATCACCCCTTTTACCAAAAAAATGAAATTGAGAAAATGGTTCAAGAACTTCTCAACGCAAGTGTTATCCACCCTAGTATGAGCCCCTACTCCTCTCCTGTTGTCATGGTCCTTAAGAAAGAAGTTTCTTGGCACATGTTTCCTGACTTCCACTCCCTCAACAAACTCACCATTAAAGATAAATTTCCCATTCATGTCATTGATGAACTCTTGGATGAATTGAGTGGCACCCAGTTCTTTACTAAACTTGATCTTCATTCAGGCTACCGCCAGATCCGTATGAAAGAAGTAGAAATTCTTAAGACTTCCTTTAGAACTCATAAAGGCCACTATGAGTTTTTGGTGATGCCCTTTGGCTTGTGTAATTCACCCTCCACTTTCCAAAGCCTCATGAATCATGTCTTTCGTCCTTTTCTCCATCATTTTGTGTTAGTCTTCTTTGATGATATCCTCATCTATAGAAAAACTTGGAAAGACCATCTTGTTCATGCGGATCAAGTTCTGATCGAGTTCTGCATCTACTCTCTCAGCACCAACATTTCCTCAAACAATCTAAATGTGATTTTGGTGCCTTAGAAGTAGAGTAATTGGGTCATCTTGTGGGCAAGGCCAATGTCAGGGTGGATCCTAAAAAGATTGAAGCTATGCAAGATTGGCCTCACCCAAAGACTCTTAAAATCTTGCAGGGGTATCTGGGTTTAACATGTTATTATCACAAGTTTATTAAGAATTATGGAAATACTGTGGCACCTCTCACTGCACTCCTTAAAAAGAATTCTTTCACTTGGACTCCAACAACTGCTTAGACTTTTCAAACCTTGAAGATGTCCATGTGCACCACTCCAGTCCTGGCCCTTCCTGATTTCACAAAGACCTTTGTCTTGGAATGTGATGCTTCTGGGAAAGGAATTGGCGTTGTCCTTATGCAAGAGGGTTGGCCTTTGGCCTTTACCAACAAACAATTTTCTGAGAGAAATTTGGGAAAATCAATCTATGAAAAGGAAATGTTGGTTATTCTGCATGCCGTGGATATTTGGCACCCTTATCTATTGGGGAAACGCTTCCAAATTAACATAGATCATCAAAGCCTTAAGTATTTTATGGAACAATGCCTTTCCTCCCCCAAGCAACAAAAATGATTGACTAAGCTCTTTGGATATGATTATGAGATCATTTACAAGAAAGGAAAATACAATGTGGTTGATGATGCACTTTCCCGAAAATATGAAGATGAAGGGTCCCTTTTTTTTCTCTCCTTCATTGTCCCAGATTGGCTCCAAGCTATTCGCCAGGAATGGCTACATGATCCCAAAATTTTGCATCTGATACAACAATTGCAGTCCAATTCTCCAGTTTCCCCAGGGTACTCTTAGCTCAATGAGGAGCTTCGATACAAAGGCCATTTGTATTTAAGTAAACAATCAAAACTTAAATCCATGGTAGTTTCTGAGCTTCATGATACACCCATAGTTGGGCACTTTGGGTTTACCAAAACCTATGATTGGTTCAAACGTTCTTTTTTCTGGAATGGTATGAAACAAGATGTTCGTAATTATGTGGCTGAATGTGATGTGTGTCAATGAAACAAGGGAGAAATAGTCAAATATCTGGGTACACTCCAACCACTTTCTATTCCACCTGCTATTTAGCGGGATATCTCTATGGATTTTATTGTCGTCTTACCTAAATTAGGCAATAAATAATTCATTATGGTGGTAGTTTATCGTCTTTCCAAGTATGCTCATTTATGTGCTCTTCAACACCCATTTACAACGTCCACTGTGGCTGAACTTTTCATGGATTAGGTCTTCAAGCTTCATGGCATGCCACATTCTATTGTTTTTGATCACGACCCAATTTTCACCAGCAATTTTTGGCAAGAACTGTTCAAGCTACAGGGCATCCAATTGCATCTCAGCATAACTTATCATCCCAAGAATGATGGCCAAACTGAAGTTGTCAACAAATGTTTGGAAACATATTTGAGGTGTTTTGCATCGGAAAGGAAACATCAGTGGGCTCAATGGTTACCACTAGTTGAATGATGGTACAACACTTCATACCATACAACTACCCACATGACTCCTTTTGAAGCTGTATATGGACAAAATCCACCTTCATTTCTCTCATACTTTCCAGGTGTCTCGAAGTTCCAAGCGGTTGACCAAATGCTTACAGTCCAAGAGGCTATTCTCTGTACCCTCAAAGAGAATTTGGTCATGGCCCATAATCGAATGAATCAACAAGTAGATCAAGGTCGCTCTGAACGTCAATTTGTAGAAGGGGGATCAAGTGTTTATTTGGCTGAAACCTTACAAGAAAAATTCCCTCAAGGCTCACCAGTGTCAGAAACTAGCGCCCAAATTTTATGGTCCTTATACGGTTCTCAAGCATGTGGGACATGTGACCTATCAGTTATTTTTTCCAAGTCATTCTAATATCCATCATGTTTTTCATGTTTCCTGCTTAAAAAAGGTGATTGGAACTAAGTGCCAAACCCAAATCACCCTTCCCGAGTTGGATGAAGAAGGCCCCATTTGGATATAGCCACAAGCAGTTTTGGACCAGCGTGAGCTTCGTCTGTTTCAACGAACTATCAAGGAAGTGTTAGCCCAGTGGAAAGATACAACTCCAACAAATGCCACTTGGGAACCAACTACCATTCTGTAGCAATTTCCCCATCTCAAGCCTTGAGGACAAGGTTGGTTTTAAGCGGGAGGGCATGTTAGGGGCCTAACCCCTCACATAGGTAGAATAATACATTTCCATGTAATAAAGGTCAATATTAATAAGGCCTAGCAATAAGGAAGAATAAGTCCAATGTAAGAAGACCTAATAGAAGCTTCCGCTTCTAGAAGGATATTCCTCTAGATGGTTCTTTTGATAAAGATATTTAGTATAAACAAGAGTTGAGGGTATGAGAAATTTTGTCTTTGATATTATTGTAATAGAGATCTTCTCTGTTGGAGGTTTCCCCCTCAAAGCGGAAAGTGAACATTTCTCTTAGTAATCAAAGTGCTCTTTTTGGTGTTCTTCTGGTATCATTTTGGTATTATTGTGGTGTTGTTCTGATTATATTGTTTTTCTTCTTCCATTTCTAGCTATTTATTTCTGTTCTGCATACTTTTTTATATCTGGAATATTACACTTGTTCCATTGTTTCTTTCAACCTCCTCGATCATATTTCTTATAACCAATTTTTCACATAATTAGCTTGAACATATGAGATCCATTCATGATTGATTACAGAAAAAACACTGAGTTCCACATCAACCTAATCCTTCCTTGATAAGACATCAACAAAAAAATTATCCTTTCCCTCCTTATAGATAATCTCAAAGTCAAAAAAATGGATTTTTCTTACCCATTTTTATTGTTGTGCTGATAGGATATTTTGGTTTAAGAAATATTTTAAACTGTTGTGGTCTGTCTTGACCAGAAACTTAGCACCCAATAGGTATTGTTTCCATTTTACCAAGGCATGAATGACTGCCAACATTTCCTTATCATAAGTAAATTTGGTCTGCTCCTTGGGTTTTGATCTTCAACTTTCGAAGGAAATAGGATGATTTTCTTGCATGAGCATGGCTCCTATTCCTATTCCAGAAGTGTTGCACTCGAGGAAAAATGGCTTTGTGAAGTTTGGGGCTACCAATATAGGAGTGGATGTCATTAAAGTCTTTGTCTTCTTGAAATGGTCTCCAACTTCATTGTTGCATCTAAATGCATATTTTTTCAACAATGTTGTTAGCGGGGCCACGATATCTACATAGTTT
The DNA here is from genome assembly GCA_000966675.3 of Picea glauca. NCBI lineage: Eukaryota > Viridiplantae > Streptophyta > Pinopsida > Pinales > Pinaceae > Picea > Picea glauca. Next base: position 190,042 of record JZKD02S2273400.1, read on the forward strand.
TTTACAAATATTCTATAATACCATGTAAGACATAGAAATAATCGTAGTGATGTGATCGTTTTAGTACTAGGACACTTTGTTGTAATTGCCATAATTTTCTTTGGGTTGACCTTGATTCCTTCAACTAATACAACATGACCCAAAGATTCTATCTCTTTTTGTCCACAACTGCATTTTGATTTATTTGCATAAAACTTATTTTCTTCTCAAAGATTCAATCTGTTATCTACATGCTTAAGGTGTAGGCTCCAATTTTAACTATAAACAGATATATCATAAAAGAAGACAAGTACAAATTTCATCAAGTACAAACAAAATAAATCATTCATTACTAGCTAGAAGGCAATTGGTGCATTAGTCAGTCCAAATGACATAACACAAAATTTGTACAAGCCTTCATGGGTGCAAAATGAAAATTTGGGAATGACCTCTTCTCAGATTCTTATCTGGTAATACCCAAATTTAAGGTCAAGCTTGGAGAAATACTTAGCACCATGGATTTTGTCTAATAGTTCATCCACAAATGGAATGGAGAATTTATCTTTTATGGTGATTATTTTCAGTGCTCGATAATCAACACAAATTTTGTAGGACCCATCCTTTTTTCTTATGAGTAGGATTGGAGTTGAATATGGACTCTTTATTCTAGCTATAAAACCACAGTCTGATAACTTCTTAAATAAGCATTCAATTTTAGATTTGTGACCGTGGGATTGTCTGTAGGAATTCCTTCTAACTGGAGTTGAATCCGGAATTAATTCTATAATGTGATCTCTAGATCATGCTAGAGGGAGACCCCAAGGGAGGTCCTGAAAATGGTACTATATTTTCCAAGGATCTTGTCAAGACCCTTAAGAACAAAAAAATAATTAGAGGACACCTCCATTGAATAGCAACAGAAAAGGTGAGCTTGGGATCCTTTCTTAATAATCTTTTCCATTCTATTAGACACGACTATTTAAGGGGGCATGCTTTTGATTCCATAAAACTCGTATTTCCTCCCAGTTTTGAAGAACTTAAAGAATTGTTTTTGTAAGTTTAACCCTACTGTACCAATTGTAGATAACCATTGGGATCCTAATACCAAATCCACTCCTTCAATTTCTATGGCATACATGGGGTATTGTAACTGGTAATCATTAATTGACAATTTAATCTTATGACATTTCCCTATGCATAAGGTTCTTTTATTCCCTGGAATTGTGACTTGAAGGTCAAAAGAGGGATAGACAAATATGTTTATTTATTTTTCTATTTTAGAATCAAGGAAATTATGAGAACTCTCACTATCTATTAGCACTATCACTCTTATATTTTTAATGTAGCAAAAAACCTTCAAAGTTTGGGATTGTGAAATGGTAGTCATTGCAATAGACGAGAGTGTTGGAGTGGAATTATAATGGTAAAATTCTCTAGGATTTCTTGATTCTTCATTTGATTTATCTGAATCTATGTCATATGGAAATGAATTTCCTATCTCCTTGTCGATGTCACTCTCTACCTCACATAGATAGAATTTCTTGTTCTTGCATTTGTGCCCTCGCCTCTAGTTGGGGGCATGGAATCTAAATCACCAATTATTTCCATCCTTTATGTCAGATGGTGAAATCCTTTTATTATGGGGAATATACTTTTGGTTTGATTTCTCAAAGTGTGACTAGGAGACATTTTACAAGGACGTGAGTTTTTCTTTAGCAATTTCGACCTTTAGTCGTGCTTACTCAATGTCATTTATATCTAACATTTTGAGTTCCTTCCTTATGTTTTCTTTCAATATTAATACGTAAACTTATAAGATATATTCATCTAGTAATTCAAGCGTGCGAGTAGCTAACACATGTAATTTGTTAAAAAATTCATCCACCAACCCCAACTATTGTAATCGAGTGAGTTTGAAGAAAACTTATTTTTCCTCCATGTTTTGAAACCTCTTGAAAAAATGTTGTTTGAATATATCCATGTTTCTTGATTGGGCCTTTGAGTGCCACCACAAGGACCAATTGCAAGCTAATCCTTCTAGGTGCAATGATGCAAAATTTATTTTTTCTTCATAGTCATACATTTGGTTCAATTCAAAATAACGCTCGAGTCAGTTTATCCATCTAATGGTCTCTCTATCATCTTCTTCGTCAAATTTGGGTACATCAATTTTTAGTTTGTGTGTAAATCTGTTAAAGGAACCAAAGTTAGATGAATGCTTGGGATGTGGAAAAGTGGAATGTGAATTCAGACTACTCAATCATTTTCTCACACCAAGTTCTTTAATTTTGGCCTCATGGTTATTAGAGTTGCTCCAATATTTCAAACCCCATTCCACTAATGAAAGTCATTGTTATTAGAGTTGTTTTTCCAATCTTTCAAACCATGTTCCATTGATGAAAGTCATTGGGAAATATCATTCATTTCCATGAATTTTAAGAGGAATCTATTAATAAGATCTAGATCAAAGTTCTGTAGTTTATTGGAGATCTCATCCATATAAGCTTTCACCCCTTTAATCTCTACATCCTCAAGCTTGTTGGAAATTAAATCTATTGAGTCTTTTGAACCTTTTAACTCACCGTTGAAGTCTTTGGTAAGAGATGGTGATGCAATGCTTAGATTTATAGTAGCCTCTAAGAATTTCTTGGAGTTCTTTGTCTTCCTCATCGACATCGAGAATTATAAAGGATTTCTCTACCTGCTCAAATTAATGAAGGTGGAGTGAAATTCACTTGAGGTTTCTCCATTTTCCACTTTTAGATCGGTCACAGTGTATGTTCACCCGCATAGGTGAAAAAGAGGCAAGCCACATAGTGGGGAGATGCAGTGGATGGTCACACATAGAGGTGAAACATGCAGTGGTATGGATGCATGTAGGGGTGAAGAAGAGGAAAGATTCATAGTGGTATGGATGCGCGTAGAGGTGGGACACGTAGTGGTCTGGAAACAAAGATATGTGGTGGAATGGTGGGAGGATGCAATTGAATAAAAACAATTGGAGGATGTTGAGAGTTTTAGAAGCCTCAGAGAGGAATGACACTCTCATACTATATATATATATATATATATATATATATATTATTCTAGTACATATTTACAATGAAAAATGGTCAGCCTTATATACACTCAAAGGTAGAGAGGCAGAAGGATGTGACCGAATATGTAACCCTCTATTACTAAGTATTTTATTAAGTATTATTTGATAGTTAATTATTTGGTACATTACTTGGAAACTTTTGTAGAAGAAACTCATTGAGTGGTTGTGAGAAAGGATAAAACTAAATCTCTTCTTGTTGGCCAAGAGAAATCTCTTCATTGAATGAATCAAAAGAAAATTTTTAATAGACCTAGATAAATCATCTAGTACATGGGAATCCCCTTTGGTGTGCAGGTCTTAGTTTTTGATTAGTGGTGGTGGATAATGTCCAAGTTTGAGAAGAATATTCAATTTTGGAGTCATATTGTTGTTCCTCTCATAGGAAATGTTACAATTGTTGATAGGTTTCTAGTAGTTGGAACATATGTGATCCATCATGTTTATTCCCTTCCTATTCAACTTAAAAATGTGTGGAGTGAATTCTTCGAAGTTTCCTATAGGTGTAGCATGGGAAAAAAGGTTCCCTTTTGTGGCTTGTGAATTTTACACATTATTTAAGGATCAAGGGAGGTTGGGGATTCCTAACATAAGATATCAACGGGTAGTCCTTGATGTAAAAAATGGGTAGTGTGCTCAATGAAGGAGGATGCTCCTTGGAAAATTTTAGTTTTGTTGTGACCACACGAGAGAGATAAGGATTGAATGGAAACACCAATAAACCAAAAAATTTCATGAGCCATAATTAAATCATAAATAGAAGAGAATATGAACCGATGAACAAGAAAAACACAAGATTTGGTTCTCATAGGCTAAAGAATCAATGACTATAAATCAATGTGATATGATATAAATGAGAGCTTGATTTGTGTATTTATACACAACTCAAGTGAGGCATCCCACTGTCCATTCAAGAGGGGGTTATGGGTACACATAACAAGGGCACACACCCAAGAGGGTGACTAGGCCAACCTAATCAAATATATAAAAAATACAAAAAAAGGGTGCTTAGCCATAAATGATCACATGTGAAGATTACCATATTTACAACAAGTTTGGAAATGGATTTAGTAGGTTCAACACTTATTAGGAATTAATGGTCCTTTTAATCTATGTGACATAGTTTATAATGCCCATTTTTTTTTGGATTCCAGGTCTTGCCCCACTTAAGAGGGTGTGGCTTGGAAAATTGTTTATGGATTTCTTGAAGGGAAAATTGAAGGGCCTTGAGGTGCATAGGATTTGGCATCATAAGAAATTTGAACATAATCAACCCTGGATTGGCTAGTAAAAATTTCCCAAAGGATGGTAGGAATGAAACTAAGGTTTTTATCATATTTTAAAGGTTGTTCTAGGTCTAAAAATTAGGTTTTACATCATTTTTTGGGGACAATGCACAATTTTCTAGGGTTTCTACCCTCTATTTCACTAGAACCCTTCTTATTTGGCACTTTTTTGGTCCTTTCATTGTATTCAAGGAGAATTTCTTAAATATGTGTGCCCTCTTCTAGGAAATAACACCATTTTTTGCTCTCTTTCAACCAAAAATATTCAATTTTTTTAGGGAAACACTGGTTCTATTCATCTAAAGAATTGCTTGGTAGTGACATTTTTTGGATCATTGTTTATTGTAGGGTTTGAAATCCATTCTTGGCCTTAGTAGGTTATCTTGATGTATTCACATAGACTTCTCTTTTCTAGACTAGATGGGTTGCTTCTTTGCTACACATATGGTGGTATACTTTGTAGATCGAATGTATTGGATTTAGAGGATGACACTCTTGGTATTGAATCCACCTTGTTTGGAAATATTATTCATATTACGGGTTTGGTACTTTTATATTGGATACTGCAATTGGTGACATGGATCGTACTCTATAAATTTTGGCAGTGATTCATAGTGACTCTAACAAGCCTATGACCATTTGTTTGTGAAGGGGGGGCCCTCTTAAATCCTTTAATGTAGTTTCCACTCATAGGTCCCTAGGATCCATCTCACTCTACTTTACCAATAATTCTACATATGATTCTTAGCTTATTTTAGTGGATCAGTTTGATTGTGTGGATCTTTGTCCTTCACACTATGATAGTTTTCCTTATGGGACATCCTCTATGTAATGCACTTTATTGGATCCTTCATTTATATCTCCATCAGAGACCCCCTTTTCATAGTTGTGGAACTATATTTTTATTGGTACTATGGTGTTTTGGGGAGTTTATTTCTTTAGATGGTGCATGTTCAACATTGCAAGGGGAAGGTGCTACATAATGCTTTCTCTTCCTAGCCTGCTATCCATGTTCAAGGAGGATGTTGTGTATAGGGATGACCCTTTGTTGATATGTGTATTCATTAATCTTCTCACTTATTTATTTGGGCTACAATCAACCATATTTTCAAGTTGGTTATCCACACACCAATTATCACTTGTATTTTAACTTCTTATATTCTATATTTTGGCCACAACCACTCTTTGTGAGGATTTTGTTAATTTATAAATCCACTCTCATCTTGTATTTGAGATTTATTCTAAGATTCACTCTCTCAGGTGCACCTATGTTGGCCATAAACCCACACACATGTTGTATTTGAGTATGTTTGGTCATATTTAATCTCTTTGAGATATATGGAGTTGGATCTACTCACTCTCAATTCAGCTATGACTTATCTTATTTGAGCTAGGAACTCCTGTATCCTAGTCTATTACATGATGTTTCTTCTAACACCTCTTTATATGGATAACTTAGTACCACTCTCATATAATATGTACAATATGTTAGGGATATATCTTCCTACCCACCTTCATTGGATGGATAGGTCATTGACAATTGTTTCCAACATATGAGCCAATCAATGGTTACATTTATCATTCTTATACATGATGTATCTTTCAACATGATCCCTTTGGATGTAAATTTTAGTAGTAAAACTCTACTAGTAGAAGAGACATATGGAAGGGATATGTCTTCCTACTCTCCTCCATCAAATGAGAGGGTCTGTTGACAATTTCTTTCCCAACAATCAAGTAAATCGGTGGCTACATTTTTCATTTTTATACATGTTGTTTCTTTCAATACTACATCATATGATAAATTTAGTAGTACCACTCTCCTTATGGGTGCATAATATCGTAGGGATATGTCTTCCTACTCTCATCCATTGGATGAACATGTCAGTGGAAATTTTCTCTAGTACATGATCAGTCTTATGGCAACATTCTTTCAGCTTATTGGGACCACTTTTGTATTGAGTTGTATCATCACAAACCTAGTTTCTCTTCTTCCAACTATGGATGACTTTAAACTAAGTTGGGTATGTCCACTCACTTTTTATATCTTGTACTTATGTCTCTTTTCAACACTTCCTTATCAAATAGCCAAATTAGTATCGTATGTATTCATATGATGGGTAGTTTAGTGATGAAATTTCCTCAAGAGTTTAGTAATTAATCTATGATGATTGTTGGATCTTTAGATACCCATCCATGCTTCTATTTGAGTTGGGTCATATCATGCCCATTCTCCTTTAAATTTCCATCTATGGTTGTATATCTATTGAGGTAGGTATGCTAACTTCTTCTATACTTATCATCCTTCCTCATGTCCACATTATAAGATTAAGGGGGTGTGTTGGAATGGTAATAATATTCACATGTGGTCATTTATGGATAAGCACCCTCTTTATTGTATTTTTTTAATATTTTAAATAGGTCAAAATAGTCACCCTCTTGTGGTGTGTGCCCTTTTTATGTGGGATATAATAAGGGCACACACTACAAGAGGGTGACTAGGTCGACCTAGACAAATATATAGAAAAGGGTGGCTAGGTCGACCTAGCCAAATATATAGAAAAGGGTAACTAAGCCAACCTAGTCAAATATATTAAAAATACAATAAAAAGGGATCTTAGCCATAAATGATCACATGTGAATATTACCATCATTTAAACAAGTTTGGAATTGGATTTAGCAAGCCCAACACATTCAATAAATTAAAGGTCTTTTCCATCTATGTGACATAGTTGGTAATTCCCAACCTTTCTATATTTTTAAGTCCTTCCCCACTTAAGAGGGCATGAGAAGCACGAAAAGTTGTGTATGGATTTATTTCATGGAAATTTGAGCTTGGACCTTGCAGAAAGGACTAGGATTTGGTATCCTGACTAATTTGGATATTCTCATCCCCATGTGGTCATGTTGGAAATAAAAGGGATTTTTATGGAGAATGGTTTTGGAGAATCGTGAGTACCAACTATGGCATACTTAGCATGCCCTTAGTGGGGCAAAAAATTTAATTTGGGTGGATAAATCTATTTTATAGGATATATGGTGCATGATTCCTCGAGGTTGTCCTTATAAAATTTAGTTTCATGGGTCTGAGAAATTTTGGAGGGACTAAGGATGGAGGAATGAGAAACCCTTTTGCATATAGAAGACTATAGATCCATATGATATGGTAATACACACCTCTAAATTTTCCCTTACTTTAACCAAAGGTGGGAGGTGAAGGATCTAGTTGCACACTGGTTGCAATGGTGTCAATCTATCTAGAAATCAAATTCTTGTTTTGAGAATGAATTTTAGGGGTGGGTTTTTCTCCATCAAGGGTTGGTTGTAAAAAATACACTTCATAAAATTGATATGATAGATGTTTATTGTTTTTTTATGTGGCAAGTATGAAAAAATTGAGTATTTGTTTAGGTGATGTCAAGATGCTAAAGTTTTTTAGACTTGGTTTCAGGTTGAATATCACTTATCTTCTTTGCCTTAGTTTCATGGAAGGACTATCTTCTAGGTGACACTTGGATTATTAGAAACAATTGAAAATCCTTATAGCACTTATTACAATTGTTATTTATTGGATTTCCATGTAAGATTAATGTAAATCCACTTTTTAGGAAGCCCCCCTACCCTTTAGTTTAGGGGAATTGAGGAGTTTTAAGAAAGATTTGTCTTTGATTGCACACGTGAAATTCAATGTTATTCATTGTGATGTTGAGTCCCTCTCTCCTGGTCAATGTATATTTTGTTTTGAATATGAGGTGTGTTACCCCATATCACCTAGGGGCAACTAGAGGATATCATATTTCATGGCCCACAATGAAGATAGTGATCCTGGTGATGATGATGATCAATAATATCCACAGAAAACAACCCTTCAAATATGTCCCTCCTCATTCAATTCAAATTATCACACCTAAACAACATGGTTCATCGGATGATGGCGTTCCAACACATTATAATGTACATAGATCATTGTTTCATATAAAGTGTCATATTTAATGCATTAGGAATTTAGGTGAGGATCATTGGTTGAATTCAAATAGTGAATCATAAGCTTGGAATTTATGCTTTTTTCCTTGCTTCACCTTGGTGGCCTTCATTTTTGTCCTAGTCTAATGTTGTCACTCTTCAGGAATAGGGGTACTATTGGGAGGCTTTGATAAGGGTAACATATCATTCCCCCACCATAATCAACACTTTCCACCCTGGGGCCTTCCACACTATATTAAACTTTGGTAATGGGTGTTACTGATTCATCCTCTTATGAGAAGAAGGGATAGAAGGTTGAGGTTGATGTAACTACTAAAAATAATAAGAAAAAAGAAAGAATGTTATAAAAGAAAGAATAAATGATGGGATAATAAATGACCAAGTCAAAAGAGAAAATTCATCTTGAGCTCTACCCCCTTACTATGAGGCGATCTCCCCTAATCCTAATGCACTGAATGCATATCAATTCAAATGACTTGATCCCAGTTAGAAAATAAAATAAAGAATAAAGCACTTGAAAATTGAAAAGGGGACTTGCAATGCATAAAAATAATATCAAAAGGAAAGAAAAGGGGTTTGTAATACACACACTACCGAGGAAAGGGTATTTCAAGCAACAAGAGCTCCCTTTACAAAGGTGCTCATGGAGATATACCAAGAACAATACGTTACATGTTAATGATTCCATCACCATGAAATAACCCCAAATATTTCATTCACCCTACATTCACTTTGATAGGTTTTCTTGGGAAATATCCCTCTACCTAGGTACTATCACACCTAAAAGGGTCTTTTGATTGTCCTCCCATACCCAATCTTTCCAATTCACATAAATTCTTGAGCTAGTGTGAAGTTTGAAGAAGATACCTAATGTGAAGTTCTTAATTGGATTTGGTATTAAATGATCACTTACATTGTATGATTCTAATGGCTCTTGTATCTTAGATTGTTCATCCTACCTAATTATGTGGACTTTGTTTTACCATGGTGCACTTCACATGGTCCTTTGGAGGATGTTTTCATGATGAAACCTAGAGATGTTGTGCACCATTCAGAGGACATTGCACACCTAATGCAAGGAGTTGGGACATATGATGAGTAGACACACCTTGGGACACTCTTTCATACCTATTGGACCCCAAACAATGGATAAATGAGCTCCAATATTGCATATGTGGTCATATTAGTTATTAGATGGGTAGAAAGCCAACACTATGGATAGTGCACCCCAGAGCCACATTAGACTTTGATTTGAGGATGTTTCACTTGGAGATGATTGGACACCCCTTGGAAAGATGATGGAACTTCCTTTCACCTTGGATGTTGACATTTTCCACCTTGGATGTTGACCATGTTGATGATTATGTCATGCGTTATGATGATTTGATGATGGTGGGCTTGACCTACCACTAGGGAATCCATTTTGATGACGAGTTGGGGTTCTTTGATGATGATAAATGACTTTTTATGAGGAGTTGTGACCTTTGTCCTTTCTTTTCACCTTTTGATGATGATATGTGGCCTCCAATTGATGAGGAGGTGTTAACTTTCTCATTGCTTTTCACCTTTTGATGATGATGTGTGGCCTTTGGAGGGTCTTTCACCCTTCTATGAGATGTCATCACCCTTTTTAGAGCATCTTGCACTCACACGTGTGGTGTTTGAGGGGAATATTTAAAGTGTATTAACATGTATTATCATTACTTGAGGCTATTTTTGGGGTTGACCATGACCTATCAACCTTGTATCATGCACATTATGTTCTTAGGGATTTTTGAGGAATATATTGTGAGGGTTTCCTCATATAAAAAGGCTAGCGCTCCATCCTTGTAAATGATATCTTACACTTATGGAGAATCATCATCATTTGTCTTATTTTCTCTCTCTTCATGATGGAGTACTTATGCACACTTATGGAAGGATGATCTAGTGGATTCTTTTTCTTGTTTTGGTGGATGTCTCATGAAACTAGGGTTTCCTCATACATAACATTTTGGAATAGTAAGTGATCAGACTATTCAAAGTTTAAGTGTTTGTTCATGGTATATTCAATGTATGCTCTATTATATGGTTAATAGTTACATGTTATCTTGTATCTTAAATAATTGTGTAGAAACCCTAAGAAAGGATTAAGATTGTTTATTCCCTTCCCTTGTTCATCTATCTAAACTTGTTGAAGCATAAAGAGGTCAATATAGGGATTATAATTGCATATCACCTTAGACTTTGTCATGAGGTTGTGTTTACGAGTCCAAAAGGCCTGTCAAGTAGGTAAGGGATAATGCCTGATGGCAAGTCCCAATTATATTTACTATTGTTTGGGATGGCGTTTCCAACCAATATATTGGCATGGTTTCCACTCTAAGTCTAATATCTAAATATGAATCTGAGAACCAAAGGTTCTCAGATGAATTAAAATCTATAACTAAACTAAATGATTCTACCTACAATTATTATAAGATGCAATCCTAGACTAAACTAATCCTATCATGATCAGGAACATACTAAAGAAGATTGCATAAAGTTAAAGATAATACCTTTTGAATTAAAAATAGTTCATACATTCAAATGGTAAAAGAGATGAATAATATTATCAAAACACTAACAATTAGTTGATATTTACCTTTAATAATATTATAACCTCATTAAATGGAGAAAACTATGATAATCCGAGCATATATGAAAATTGCAGAAATAATCCATACAATAAGACTTGCAATACTCAAATAAAGGATAAATGAATTAGGAAAAGTATTGAATACATTCACCACAACCATTTATTCCTAGAATGTCTCTTCTCTTTATTAATATGGAAGTAAGTGTACTATTTGTCATTACAAAGGGAAAAAGTCAATAACTTGTTACAACCATCTCTTTTATAGAACATGAGGAGTGGATTTTCGTATTCGACAACTGTCATCCTGTTAGATGACAATCACAATGTTTCATTTCACATTCTTGATTGGGAATTTAGAATGATTGAAACATAATCAAAATGAAAAAGTCAATTACAAACAATCAAGAGGTTTTTGGAATTTTCATTTTGTCCCTGAAATATTTCCACAGTTTGAAATTTTCCAATATGGCCTCTATTCTATTTAGTTGCATTTTCTTGAGCTCGAATTCACCATCATGAATAGGGGTCACTACTTCTGTATTTAGGGATTCTTTTGTATGTTGTATAAATTTTTTGGTCGATATGATCAATTGGTTTGTCTTTATTAACATGGTTTCCAACACTTCCCTATCAACCACTTCTATTGCTTCAATGGCCTTCATGTTGAGGTTCCTTTTGGTCTCCACATATTTTATTATCATTTGAGTTGGTGCCTATTTTTCTAAATCTACTAGGGTTTCCATCCTAAATTGTTTTATTAGGTCATTTGATGTTCTCCACAGTCTTTTGCAAGCTTTTTCAAATGTTTCCTAGGTGATTTTGATATTATGGAGGATAGATTTCCCAATGTTGAGTGACACTTGGTATTTGATCCTCTTCTTGGTTATATACACTGGTAGGATGCTAGGAGGATTATCAAAAACATATTTCTAGTTTCCAATCCGGTCATAGGCACTCTGAACTTTCTGATACTTTTCCTTCACAACATTCATTTGTTGACCCAACTTGAGGTGATCTGATCGATTCTTTTGAATTTTGTGTAATAAAAATAAGAATTTCTTCTGCAAATATATTAGTGCTTCATTTTATTTGGTAGCTTCTTATTTTTTTATCTCCAAAAAAATAGTTCCCTTTTTTCTTTCTTCTATAGTCTTCTGCAGGAGATCATTGTCTTGTTGCAATTTCCAAACTTGGTCCTTTATTTTCTCATTATATTTTCTTATCTCTAATTTTTCCCCTTGGAACCTTGTCACTTCTTGAGCATGTGTGGTTTTAAGATTCTCTATTTATTCTTTATGCACCTTCTAGTTTAGGCTAACCATTTCTCAAATTCTACACTCAGTTCCTTTACTTGAAGTTGTAGCTTCTTATCTAATTCTTCTCCATGCAAATGTTCTATTGTCATGGCCTCCTTCCCGAATTCACTAGAAATATTATCTTTGATGGTATACATGAAAACCTATAGCTCAACAAATATTTCTTTGTGCATGTCCAATTATTTTTCTACTTCATAAACCAACATCAAATTTGCACCAACAAAAGCATTAAGGGATGATGTTTCCTGTATTTCATTCTCCTTAGGATTTGGGCATGCTTTCCAGTTAATTTTTCTTTTAGATATTTCATGACTTGTGCTCGCTCCTATTTTTCTCTTTGTCATCCTTTTCTCAATAGATTTGGTTTTGTGACTATAATAGTATTTTCCCACAACTACAACATCACATTCAATTCTAAGTACTGGGGATGTGAATGAAATATTTCCTAGAATTGTTGCTAAAGGAGTACATTCTTCTAATGGGATTGTGATCATACTTGTTCTTGGATTTGCTGTCATGGCTTCATTCAATGGCTCTGATTCCTTTTCCTGTTACTTGGTTACTTTTATTTTTTCCTCTTCCTCTTTATTTTTTGTTTCATCCTCTTGAGTAGCCAATATGATTTGTTCTTCATCTAAATTCCTTCTCATCTTAGGATCCTTGTCTACTTGAGCTTTGGATTTTTTCTCTGTATTATCCATCTTTCTTCCATTGCTCCTCTATGAAACTATCCCTTCTCCTTTTCTTTTTTTCAATTTGGGATGTTTCTTTTCAACTTCTTCATTCTTTCTTTGTTGGTACCTTTCTTCAACTTCTTCATCCTTCATTGATATTTATTCAACCTTTCAACGATGTTCTCTTTCTTTGGATTATTTATTCTCTTTATACTATTTTAGTAGTGTCTTAAATTTCTCTTTTGTTATGACTCTTACTCCATCTTCCTCTTTCTAGAGTTTCTATATGGCCAAATTAGTTGTTAACCTGTCTATACCTTATTCAAAATAGAGATCTCCCATAAATAGGTCTTCAACAAAATCAAGTTGATGGAAAACTTATTGGGCAACTTTGAATAGTTTTATGTGTTCACTTACTACATTATGGGGATCATTCCCTTTTCTGTTTCTAGTAAATAGACACGGTTCTCGTAGAGATTCGACCTATTTCTCAACATGTGGTTTGTTCAATAGAGAATACTTTCCTATGTAAAGAGGGAAGATTGGCCAATAGATTTTATTTTTCTCCGACAAGTATGCATTAAATCCTTTATCTACGGTCTGATAGGCTATTTATATGGATAAAAACTTATTAGAAACATATTTTGGCAATAAATGAGGTGGCCCTTTGGATCCATATATCGTGATATATATATATATATATATATATATTAATTCCTCATATACTAGTCCCCTATTTCTCTTAAGGATTTTATGGCTCTTGGAGATATTCTATGTGGGTGAAACCCAAAAATAGCTTTGTGTAAAGGAGCTAGGAAGTAATCACAAATATAGTATAAGTGTTCATTATAGTTCAACTCCCACAATTGTGAACATTATACATGAAATGGGGGTTGGCTTGGGCTCCAAGCCCAATTGAAAGCAAGAAAAGTATGTGCAACACAAATTGCATCAATCAAGTATGTTGTCATGTAGAAGCCATGATTTTTCATACCTTGGTCTTCCCAATCTCTATTTATGATACTGAAGGATAAGATGTTGGCCCAGTTAAAATATTTCTCAGTCTTGGCTACATTGTAATCCATCATAAACCATTCCATCCTGAAATGAGAGTTGGTTTCCTCGCCATAGATCCTGTAGATCATCGCACTCAATATTTTGTACGGATATTAATTTTAAGTACTATGTGGGAATATATCTTTCCCCCTCCTTTACCAACCATTATTCATCTATGAACCAATTCTCCATCAATGTTTCAAATTCCTTGTGCTCGACTATGAATTTATCAAGAAACAATTCATCTAGCGATACAATGGGCACTGGGTTTTTGTACCAAATTCTAATGTCTTCAGCCTTGAGAGATGCGATCGAAACACTAGATGTGTTAACTATCACAACAATCTCTTTCTGCAAGTGGGTGAAACACCATCTTGCAACATCATTATAAGGAAAAAACAATGGGTGAAAGGCTACAATGTGAATGCCACTTTTCCCAATATTCTTGTATTCATCAATGTCCTCATCGTTAGATGGATACTCTTCGTTATGGAACATATCGTATATCTCATGTTATCTCATATAATTTTCTCATCCATTGTAGTTGATCGTGTTTGTGATGCTAAGAGAGTCTGGACCTGAAGTAGGGATATATATGGAATTTTCCTAGTTCTTTTCCTTTCTGGTCATAACTCTATACATTATGTTTCCTGCATACATTGTTACGCAAAGGACACAATCACTTTACCCTCAAATTTGTTGCAGATAATAGTAATTCACAAAATACATACATGTTAGCCTAATATCTTGGCACACAATGAAATTTACCCAACTTGTTATAGTAGTAGTGCTAAAACTTTCTGAGGCTTTAAACTCAAAGAAATGTGTCAATTAGGACTCAATACATATGTTATAATTTTCCAATTTTCCCCAAAACCTGTGTAATTAATATTGAGCACGTTACAACTGCAACTTGGTCAGAGTTGTACTAGTCGCCATCAATGTTTTCGAATACAATTCTACATTTGTTATCTTTGGCGCATCGTCGTGGAACATAGTAAAGAGGAGAGAAAATATTTCTTATCATGCTGTTGTCATAATGAAATCATTTCAAAAATATTTGAACTCAAAATTATCTTCTGACGACGACCACTTGTTATAATAATCGTTTACCTTTTAAAGGAGTGCCACAAGTGTCGAGGTTTTTATACGTTGCTTTACCTTGTGATATTATTTTATTAAGTTAAATGAATCATCAGATGCTATTTAAGTGGAGGGTTATTCTTACGAGGTATTGTTGTCAGAATATGGTTGAGGGGGATCATATTCTGGGAGGTTGATTCCCTACGATGAAATATTGGGCAGTGTGATCGTCAGAAGGTATTGCAAATAGCTATAGATTTTAAGCTTGTAAAATTATTTACTGCAAACAAATTTTCAATAAAAGAACAAAAAATATACAATGGAAAACACACACATTACACAGAGAATTTTCCCATGGAAACCCAAACCGGAAAAACCAACATCTTCTATACTCATCTCATCATACATTGTTTACAATACAATATACATATAGGATCCCGTAGCATCCAAAACCCTAATCCAATAACTTGGATTATTCAAAAACCCTAATACAATAACTTGGATAGTCAAACCCTAATTCCTTAACCAGAAATAGAAAACCATCGGCAAAAACCATGTGTCAAAAAACTGCCCAAAAACAGACGCAAGAAAATGCCAATTTTTTTCCCACTTGTTGTTTTCTATTGAAAGAATATAACACATACCTAACATTCTCCCACTTGTTTTTTTATTTGCATACAGGGGGTTACCAGGTTACATATTCAACAATGGAGGGCAACAATGCCCATAGATCCTCTACACCAGGAGAACTTCTCAGTGCTCACAGATTTTGTTAATGAATCTACAACATTCTTCAAAGTGTCCACCTTCGTCAACAACACCTTCTTTTCTTCAAACATGTCTCTCACAAAGTGATATTGAACATCAATATGCTTAGTCTTTGAATGATAAGTTGGGTTATTCACCAAAACAATTTCATTATGACTATCACACTCCATCCTTACATCTTGTTTTACCAACCCAATACCTAAACACAATGTTTGTAACCATACTGCTTCCTTGCTTTCATGAGTGGCTGCCATGTAATCAACTTTTGTATTTGAAAATGCCACTATAGACTGTCTTTTTCTCATCTAACTGATTTCTCCTCCAAACATATTAAACACATACCATCTTGTAGATCTTCTATGATCCAGATATCCAGCCCAGTATGCATCCACAAGTCCATGTATGTCCAATACTCTATCCAAACCTAATATTCCTTGGTATCACAATCCATAACTAGTAGTGCTATGAAAATACCTGAAAACTCTCTTTACCACTGCCGAATGATCCTTATTTGGTTTTGACATATACCTTCTCAAAACTACCACTGCATGTGCAATGTCTGGTCTAGTACAAACCATTTAATACATCAAATTTCCAACTACACTCTCATATGGAACATGAGACATGTCCTCCTTCTCTTCATGTGTCTTGGGACACTGATCCACAAATAACTTTACACCTACAAGAATAGGGACCCTGGTCGGTTTACATTCCTCCATATTAAACCTCTGCAATATTGTCTCAACATATTTTGTTTTATTTAACCAGAGTTTCCTATTTTCCCGATCTCTTTTAATCTTCATGCCAAAAATGAAATTTGCAGCACCAACATCCTTCATGTCAAATTTAGAGGACAAGTGAGTTTTCACATCTTGGATAATCTCCTTGTTTTTTCCTATCAACAAAATGCCATCCACATACAAGACCAAATAAATCAAATGATCACCAATTAATTTAAAATACACACAATTATCCTCTTTGCTTCTTTTGAAGCCAAGTCCCAACATATAAGTATCAAATTTTTCATACCAAATTCTTGGTGGTTGTTTTGAACCATACAATGACTTTTTTATCTTGCATACCAACTCCTTCTTTACCTTCACAACAAATCCTTATGGATGCTTCATATATATTTCTTCTTCAATATCCCCATGTAGGAATGTTGTCTTCACATCCATTTTTTCTACTTCAAAATCAAATGCAGCAACAACAGATAACAAAAATATAATAGAAGTTAACTTGGAAACAAGAGAAAAAATCTCACCAAAATCAATTCCCTCAACCTGGGAATAACCCTTTTCTACTAACTAAGATTTTTATTTATCCACTTTTCCTTCTGCATTCAACTTCCTTTTAAATACCCATTTGTTGCCAATGGGATTTCTTCCAGTCGATAAATCCACTATATCCCAAACCTCATTCTTATCCAAGGCTCCCATTTCTTCAACCATGGCCTTTTTCAAGATTTTTCCATCCTATGAATCCACTACCTCCCTAACAATTCTAGGATCATCATCATTAATAGACAAAGAAAAATTTGAACGAAAATCAGGGGGAGTATACCTTTCTGGTAGCCTTTTTCCCAAACCGATCTCCTCAATACTAGAGTATGAAGATCTTCTTCTTCTGATTATTGTTCTTATGTAGAGTTTGATTCATCATCCTTTAACTCAAAAACTTTATTCTCTAGTTCTTCCTTACTTGGTAGGACTTCATGTTTGAAAACATCTTTCATTTCTCTAAATATCACATCTCAGCTATACATAACTTTTTTAGTTTCTGGGTTCCAAATCTTATAAATTTTGAGACCATCTTTATACCCAATAAAGATACACTTTTCAACCTTCTTATCTATATTACTCCTTTTTTCCTTTGGAACATGAACATAGGCCTCATAGAAAAATACCTTGAGATGTGTGAGAGAGGGTTTCTTACCAGTACATACCTCATGTAGAGTCTTTTCATCCCGTGTTGATGAGGGTGATCGATTGATCAAGTAACATGCAGTACCCACTTCCTCTTCCCATAATTCTTTCTTTAACCTGACACCACTAAGCATGCACCTTTCTTTTTCCATCAGTGTCTTGTTCATTCTTTCTACAAATCCATTCTGTTGAGGTGTATAAGGATTAGTCTTCTACCTTTCTATACCTCATTTCTTACATAATTCTTCAAATTCATTTACGCATAACTCTCCACCATTATCCATCCTCAACACCTTAATTATTTTCTTTGTTTGATTCTCAAAAATAGCCTTAAACTCTTTAAACCCATCAAATAATTCAATTTTCTTCCCGAGGAAATATGTCCAAGTATTCCTCGAGAATTCATCTATAAATGAGACATAGTACATAGATTTTCCCAATGATGGAACTGACACAGGTCCAAAAGAATCACTGTGCACTAGCTATAAAATTCGTTCTACCCTTGTTGCACCAGAGGGGAATCTTACTTGATTCTACTTCCCATATACACAATGTTCACAGAAATTGAAATCCAGAGATCAGTTAGACATACCTTCAACCATACATTTACCATGTAGTAATTGAATACCTTCTCTCTGATATGCCCCAGTCTTTTATGACACAGCATAACCTTTTCTCCAGATACTGTAGGAGTTTTTTCTTCTTTAACTCCAATATCAGGAAGAATGGAACTATTACACCCATCACTATTAGTTCTTCCTTGCAGCTTATACATATCTGAACTCCCTTTAACAACACCATTTCTCCTCGAACCATCTTGTAGTTTTCTTTTTCAAATACTAGTTTTACCCTTTCATCATCCATTTTTCTTACATAAATCAAATTTATGGCCAATCCTGGGATATGTAGAAAACCATGCAGTGTTATGAATCCTTCTATTTATGAGCCTCAACTTATCTCTTCCTCATCCTATGATTTTGGTTGTTGAGTCATCACCTAGGAAAATATTACCTCCATCATACCTTTAATATTCAAAGAACCACTCCCTTTGGGGATTCATATGAAAAGATGCACCCGATTCAACCAACCATGCCTCATGATCTAGATGTGTGCTTGAAGAAGCCAATAACACATGCCCTCCTTCTTCCTTGGAGGACTTTTCTTCTGTAGAGTGAGTACCTTCAGATCCCTTCACTCTCTCAACGTTTTTGGATCTACATTGCTTCTTGGAGTTCCCTTATTTTCCACGTCTTCAACATACCTTTACAAACTTTCCAGGAGATTTAGATCTACCCTTAGATTTATATCTCCCACTTGAGGAATTAGATCGATTTATTTCCTAGGAGCATCCTCTTACAAATAATGCATATGTGCTCTGTCCTTCCATGTTCTTCTGTCTCATCTCCTCCGACAACAAGGATGAGACCACATCATCAAAACACAAGGTAGTTGTATTACTACCTAGGGCCACAACGATACTATCCGACGAGTATATTAAAGAGCATAGTAAATTGATACACTTATCTTCATCTGAAATTTTAATCTCAACAGATAATAACTGACTTACCACAATATTGAAAGTGTTCATATGCTCTGTCACAAAGTCTCCATCTCTCATCCTCATGTTATACACATTCTGCCGTGGGAATAATTTATTTACCAGGGACTTATACTTATACAAGTTCCCCAACTTATTCCATAACTCCTTGGATGTAGCTTCCCCTTACACATTCAGTAATAATGAATCTGAGAGACACAATCAGATTGTTCTCTTCGCCTTCCAATCCAAAATTTTCCAATCATTTGTTGACGTTCCTATAGGTGTAGTACCTATATCCACCATGATCCACTTATCTCTCTCTACCAACAAACATTCCATCTTGAGTGTCCACAACTCAAAAATTTTCCCATTAAATTTATTGATCTCTATTTTCGAACTGCTAGCCATTTCTTTTCACTTGAAGAATCAATATCGTAGATCTCGCACTGTAACAAGGCGTATCATAGTCTCGAGCCAAACACCTAACATCAAAGACGTCCCCCTGAAGCCAATAATTTCTCTGATACCAAATGTAGATTTTAACATTGTACAATTATTTACTGCAGACATATTTTCAATAAAAGAACATAAAAGACACAATGACAAATACACACATTACACAAAGATTTTTCCCCTGTAAACCTAAACCGCGAAAACCAACATCTTCTATATTCATATCATCATACATTGTTTACAATAAAATATACATATAGGATCCTGTAATATAAAAAAACCTAATCCAATAACATGGATTAGTCAACAACCCTAATTTCTTAACTAGAAATAGAAAACCATCAGCGAAAACCATGTGCCGAAAAACTGCCCAAAAAATGAATGCAAAAAATTGCCAATTTTTTTTTCGATGGCATTGCCCCTGGACAGGGGGGCTCCAAACCCTTGTGACCCCTTGGGAAAGGGGGAGATCCAGCCCCCTCTTATCCCCCTGTGCACTTGGTGCAACGTAGACACTAGATCTAGTCATGCAAAGAATATAACACATACCCAACAATAGTGCAAAGGGTAATCCCATGAATTCCCCTGGAAACGAAAAGGTGATTAGCAAGCCAATTAAGTAATTCCATATTACATGTATCATGAACATCCAAAAAATATTTAGGTGCATTATAACATATAGTTTTATGGAATCTATTTTATACATTGTGCAATAGTTAACTCCAACAAGGTTCAAGGGACCACATCTTCCTAACACATATACATCGAAAGATGATTGGTCACAACAAATATATTGTTGTCAAAAGGTTCTTCAAAAGGAACCATGAGTGGATGAAATGCCTAGTATATTTCCTGATGATGATGAGAGGTTTGACTCATTAGGGTAGACACTGGATAGAGGTATGCATAAAGTATGTGTATCATGGGAAGCGATATCCATGCAGAAGACACATAACGTTTTGGTGGTGGCTTCATCTTCGTCACCTCAAGAAATATGTTAGTTACAAATGCATCTCCATTTCATTCTCCCAACGATGAAATTGAAGGAGCGTCATCATTGGAAGTGTTGGATATGAAGTTGAAATCGTAGAACTGTGGGAACTAAGGGACGATGATGTTTGAGCAAGGTCATATGGGTTGAGACCTTTGGGCACAATATTATAGATGAGTTTCAAATAACTGATATTAAGATTGTTATGGTGAAGGAGACCAAAGGATTAATAATCAAAGCACCAAATATGTTTTGTGTAATTTTCTTCATACCAACTTCGAAAATTATGCATAGAGATTAATCTTTTAAATAAATAGATAGTCGGGTAATAGTGATTAGTACCTTGCAAATATTTTGGTAGGTTAGTACCCAATAAATGGATTTAGTGGGTTGTTGTGTGTTCCACAACAAATGACATCTTGCTAGGAGACCCATTTATCTTTGCCTTGGATTAACCTCCATATATACATATCTGACTGTAGATTTGTTGAAAAGTTTACATATTTCTTTGTACTACAAACCCCACATCACCTGCTCTTTAATGAGAAATATAATGTAGTACAACCCATATGATCTTCAGGATAATTCTTGTGAGACAATAATGATATGGGATTTATTAATTTAGTTCAGGAACCTGGGAGGTGTTGGAAACCATGGAAGTTTTTTCTTGACTATTTATAGACCGACGTGTGTTCCTCATCTCATTTTTCCCAGTATTGCTTCATTTCTAGTGAGCATCTATAGCCTCAAAGAGGTTTCCTTACTATCATACAAGCATATCATATCCCCACTTTTAGTGAGCATCCATAGCCCCAACAGGTTTACTTGTACTTCTTGCACAATCATTGGTGCTTTCAACTTCCCATCTTTTTTAATTTTTAAGTTTTACCCTTTAGCTTTGTAATATATGTAGCATTTCTGCATAATGGGTGTCTAGGAAGTGCGGTGATACAAGAGTCAGTTTGATATGTTGGGTATTAGTCAATATTTCATCCTCATGGGTCCCACCCAAGTATATTATTGATTATATTTTATGTTCAAATAATAAGGAGGTCTCAATAGTATTATCCAGAAGACACTTGTAGCTGTCACCTATTTTGTAAATGTACGATCTTGAATTGAGGGTGAGAGTGGTCCCGTAGATAACAAACCACTTGTAATTTTAACTTATTATAAACATCTTTCATGTAGTTTGGGTTTTTTTCCAAAACAGATCATCTTAGATCTCTCCCATCAAGTATAATCACATGTGGTACTCTGATAGAATGAAAATCATTTCTCTCACCTGAATAGTTATTTAGATATAAGAAAAGTAGTTCACTCTGTAACATAATATGGAACAATTCAGGTATTGTGCATGAAACATGATAGATCCATAAAGGATTTCTTGTAAGTGGAAATGGGAAAAATAAATCTGAAAACATAGGAAGGAAAAAGGAAAATCTTTATTCAAAAAATATCTACAAAAGAGAAGATAAACCTACTATGTACTATACTAAATCACCTGAGGTGATTAGGAGAAGTATCGTTTAATCTTTTTTTAATTGACAAGGAGATCCTCCTTGTCTTCCTCCAATGTTTTGAGTTTAAAATTTCTTTGTTCAATTTTCTAATAGATTTGATATGGACCTAGCTAGAGTTTTTGGAACTTTGTATTTTTCCGTTTCATCTCATTTTCTTTATCCCACTTAAGGATAAGGTCGCTCTCTTGGAAGAATTTGTTTCCTACATTTGACTTATCAAACCATTTTTTAATTACTTATTGATGTTTCATTAAGTTATTTTTATCTTTTTCCCTCTCTTATTGAAGTTTTAGAAGAATATTGAACCTTTGTTTCATTACTGGGCACTCTTTTTCTTGAACAAATTGAGGAAGTTGTAATGAAGGTAAAAATGTATGAGTAGGAAAATTTGCTTCTTGTCCATAGACCAGAAAAAAGGGGAAATTACCTAGAGAAGACTTAGGTGTTACCCTATAATTCCATAGATCATTAGGGAGGGACACATGCCAATTCCTTTAGTGATAGGTTATAGTTCTTTTTAGGATCTTGATTATATTTTTATTGGTGTATTCTGCTAGCCCATTTCCTTGGGGATACTAATTAGTTGAATATTTGATTTTAATCTTTCATTCAAGAGAATATTCAGTTAATATCACAAAAGAAAATTACTTAGCATGATAAAAAACCAAAGACTCAGGGACACCAAATCTAGTAATGATGAAGGTTTCTAGAAAATATATCACCTGATTCTCATTGACAATCTTCAAAGGGATTGCTTCAGTCCATCTAGTGAAATAGTTTGTTGTTGTTATGATGTGCTTTTGAAATTGACTGGAATTGGGATTAATTTACCCTATCACATATAAACCCCATTGTTGGAATGGGCGTTCGATGGTAATTGGTTGAAGGGGAAAATCAATATTCCTCTCTTTTCCAGCCGACCTTTGGAATTCTTGAAACTTCCGGGCATATGCATGAGCGTCCTTGAACATGTTAGGAAAATAATAAACTTCTATGAGTACTTTATGAGTTGTAGTGTCCCCTCTAAAATTTCCTCTAGTAGGGCCATCATGAAGTTCAAATAGGAACTTATCAACATCATCCTTCTCAAGACATCTTGAGTAGACACCATCATAATTTTTTTTGCATAACATTCCTTGGATGAGATGGTATTCTGTAGGATTAATTATGAGAGATATCTTCTTCTTCGGCTCCATATAATGTGGAGTTGTCCCATGGGTTAGATATTACTTCATCTCATAATACCATTGGTCACTGTTAATAGGGATATAATAGACTTCCCTTTCAAATAGATTTTGATCTTGATAAAGTTCATCTTCTTTTTCCTTGTCTTGTGTTGATTTAGCTGCTAGCTTGCACAATCCTTTTCCCTTGACAATTTTAGCAGGCTATATTTCAAGGTTATATTCTTATAGAGATGTTATCCAATCGTCCTTTTTATCTCCTATATCTTTCTACACTAGGAGGTTTCTCACAGCTAGGTAATGCACATTTGCTTTGGTTTTATATTTGATCAAGTAAGGTCTCAAATGCTTTATCGCCTTAAAGACAACATAGGCTTGTTTGTCTACTTCCGGGTAGTCCAACTCTACTCCTTGCAGTACCGAAATCATAAAGATGATGTGATATTCATTTCCTTCTTGATTCTTCTTTTTTAAGACAACAACAAATGCATTATTAGAGGAAAATGTGTATAGTATAAATATTTGCTGAAGTTAGGAGTCATTAGCGTCAGATCCCACATTATCTCTGCTTTGATTTTCTTGAAAGAATCTTTCTCTTTAGGTCCCCATTTGAACTTTTCATCTTTCTTAATCATATATTGTAGAGGTTGATAGTTTCGACAAAGCTGGGAACAAACATCGTTACAAAATTAATCTTGTCGAGGAAGGACTGCATAGACTTATTATTATGAGGGGGAAATACCTTTGAGATGGATTTAGTCCTCTCATGTTCAATCAACATACCCTTTTTGGATACAATAAATCCTAAAAACCTACCTTCATAAAAAATAAACACACATTATTGTCAGACAGTTGGCTTAGGTTGATGGCTAGTTGGTTTTCATTGATGTCAACTATTGGAGAATGATATTGTAGATTGATGTCAACCCTTAGTGATTGATGTCAACCCTTGGAGAAAGTACGGTAGCAAATTTCAGTGACACAAAGGTTTGGGTAATGGACCCAAGTTTGTTTGATGTAAAGATGACTCATTATTGTCTTGTCATGGTTGATAATAAGTACAAATGGATGAAATCCAAAGTGGTTCCCTTATGGTGAAATCCCTCATGGGAAGATTCTTTGCGGATCGAGTTATCCTAGAAGTATGGTTAGAGAACCCATGCTTATTTGTGGAATAATGAGATGAAGGTTAGTGAATTTTTCAGTGAAACTATCCTATATGGATAGTGCTTGTCATGCCATTTTCGGTGGTATGTGGAATGTCACATAACTCATGGTTAGAGAGTTATGGCCATGAGAATTTGGAGAACCCAGGTTTGGGTAATGGACCCAAGTTTGTTTGATGGATAATGGTATGAGTTTTGATATATTTTCAGGTAATACTA
>JZKD02S2273400.1:214912-243419 GCA_000966675.3 Picea glauca
AACATCCTTCTTCTCTTGTCCATTCAATACTTTAGAACTAGGGAAAGAGTAGTATTCTGTCACAGTTTGTTCCAGATCCAGGTGGATCTGGGGAGATTGGTCTGTGTCCGCACTCACTAATTTATCCTTGAACAGCGAGGTCATGAGTAGCGAAAGGCGCGCGTACTTGGGCCCTAGCCAACGGTTACATGTGGAGAGCACTGACCAAAGAGGGAGTCCTGCCCGTATCGCCATCTCGGGAAGCGGGATTTGAAGAAAAGGAACCAAGGGTCCCCGACTCGCGAGTCACGAAATGAAAAGCGCCCAAATGTGGGCCCGCATTATCAAGAAGCAGTTCCCTCGCATCCCCGATGCGTGAAGTAGCGAGAGCATTTAGGACCTGGGGCTCACCACAACATCGGATGAGTTTAGAACCGTCAGATTTGGAGGATGCGTGACACCAGATCGAGCCATCTTGGCACATAGCTCATCGCGATTTCGAGGAGCAAGGAGCAGCCCCTACATACTCGCGAACGCCGAAAAGCTCCATGGGAATAGGCGCGTGGTGACAACCCATGGGCACTTGGAAAAGGGGGAAACCGCGTAAAGGAAATCGAAGCACCGAATTCAATCACAGAAAGGCCCGTCATGACCTCTAGTTTCCATCGGACCCGACTTCAATCCTGGTCTTCGCTTGGAGTAATTGAAAGCAAGAAGGGGTGGTTGAAACCTCTCTTCATTCATTAATTGTGAAGTATGGAGGGTCTGGTAAGCGGTCCACTCGAGAAGGTCCTTTGTACCCTTTTTTGCAGAAAATCCATGTTGAGTCCTCAACTAGCCGGAGGAGGTCTGCACACGCTAAAACAACATTTACTAGCTCAACTACTCTTCCTGCAGGAGCCATGTGTAGTTAAGGTGGCGTTTGACAGAGAAATCTCATCTGAATTTGGCTGAAAGGACATAGAACCTTGGGCGGCGAGCATGCCTCTGTTAGGAGAATTTTCCTGAGTATATAAACTCGGTTGTTGTATTTTATATGGATCGATGGTAGAGCACAGCTCCCGATTGTAAAGTTTTAACATATATCTTAGCTCTGGTTATGCATCTGCATGTAAGATTTCTTGTTTAATCATAGACAGTCTCTCTTTTCCCGTCTAAGTTTTCATCTTACACTAAGAGAGTTCGTGACCGACTGATTCGCATGAACTGTGGCATTCATGTTATGATAAAGGATTTATTGTGGCATTATTGTTCTCTCTGGTTTCCTGCATTTGAGCGCAAGAAGATCTTGCGTTTAGATGTTTTCTTCCACAGTCTGTTAAGAACCTGATGTTCATAACAGGCCTTTGCATCTCTCTGATACAAGTCTTTCCCCTACTCTCCCTTACTACTACTCACTATCTGAAGTTATCTAAGACCTCACTTGCCTATGCACGCCTAGCCTAGTTTCGAAGTTGGAACCACGTCGTTTGAGTTAATCTCCATTTGATCCCCCATTAAATGAATCATGACATTAAACTGATGGGTGTCGGGCTCTGCTCCTGCAAGCAATCTAGGGGTGACTTCCGACGCTAACATTTCTGGCGCCGCTGCCGGGGACGAAATTGAAGATTTTCCCTGGGTAGAATGACATTGAGCCTCTGAATCCGAAGGTGCATCGGATTATCAGAGCCTTTCAAGATTGCTAATTTGCACCTGGCGACTCCATTGTGACGACTCCACAGGGGAGAACCCGCTGTTTTAATTGTGGCTTTCAGAGGCAGACACACGCGGTCTCATCCACAACTGCCTCTTGCTACATCTGAAGCTGATTCAAAAGTGGTGCATAGAAAGAGAAAGAGCTCTACAAAACAATTTCCCATCGCTGAAACAGGTAATACACCATCCCCTTCTATGAGAACTCCTTTTTCTCCTCCTCAGTTTCTCGATCGGCCTCCTTCAGAGGTTTCCCGTTTCCTGAATTTCGGGAGTGTTCCTGCTGAGTTTTCCCCTCCTGGTCTAGGACTAGAAGGAGAAATCCTTGTCACTCCCCTCTCCTTTGAAGCTGTTTATCGACAAAGATCCATGATTGCAGAGGATTTTCCCACTCTTGCACGAAGAGGAGCACCTGCGGGCTTGAGTTCGTTAGCCTCCGCCTTAAATCCTCTCTCGTTCTCCACTCCTCTTTGAGACTCATTCCCAGTAGCCCCTTCGCGAACTCCTTCTCCTCCACCTAACATCCCTATGGCTGGTGCTAATCCCCCTCTGAATAGAATGGACACCATAGTCGTGGCCAGATACGCTCCCTTAGTCCTACCTCATCCTATGAATCCTCTCCCTGCTGGAGACTACTTGAATTATATGCCCAAGTTTACTGGGGAGGGAGACATAACTGCGGAAAAGAACCTGGCTGCTTTCTACAGCTATGAAGACAACCTCAACATTGAAAATGAAGATGTCTGGATGAGAGTTTTTGTCCAGAGCCTGGATGGCGAGGTGAGGAAATGGTTTAGAGGATTGGCCTCCGGATCTATTGCTGGCATTGAAGCCCTGGATAGTGTTTTCCTGAGGTAGTGGGGAGATAGGAAGGAATTCATGTATTATATGGCAGAGTTTGGGTCTCTGAAGAAAATGGAAGAAGAGTCTGTGTCTGACTTCTCCAAAAGATTCAATAAAATGTATAACAAAATCCCTACCGAGATAAATCCTTCAGAAGCCTCAACCAAGATTTCTTATGCTAGTGCGTTTGGCCCCGATTTCTATCTGTTGCTGAGAGAAAGAAGAGCCACCACCTTGGCTCAAATGCAAGACGTGGCCGTAGAAGTGGAATCCAATGTATTAGCGGCTGTCATACTGAGGAACAAGGCCAACGCAGACAGGAGAAAAGGAAGGTCATAAGCTTCAACTTCTGGCCCATTGGTGTCCAACCCTCAAGTGGATGAGCTGACTAAGATGGTGAAGTCTCTGTCCACAGAGATGGAGAGAATGGAGGTGGAAGGGAGGAAAGCATATAAAGGCCCTCGGATCGCCAAAAATAAAGGAGGATTCAGGAGACCAAATAATTTTACTCCCCCGAATATGCAAAGAGAGAGAGAGGAAGAGACAGAGAAGACCAGAAAATTCAGGCCCCTTTTCAAAACCATTTGGTGGTCGATGAGGAAGAGAGAGAGACAAATGAGCTGGGCCCTGAAATTCATTGTTTAGAAGAAACTCCTCCTTTTCCTCATCTCACTCAAGTAGCTTATGAGGAGTCTCTCATGGATAGTCAACTGAATGAATTGAGCAAATGAGATAAAGCTAGCGATGGCCGAGGCAGGTACAATCTGAGGTCCGATAAAAGGAAAACAACACCTGATATTCCTAAGCAGTCCACTGGAACAGAGAAACCCGATAATCAAGTAACAGACACTCATAGAGGTAAGAAATCTCAACCCCTCTCTACCATTGTCCACACTCATGCCCCTGAAATAAGAGAGATTCCAAAGCTTACACCTTCTTTCAATTTTGAGCATGAGATTCAAAAGATCTGAATCCCTATGCTCCTCACTGAGCTAATTAGACATGGAGAGTTTAAAAAATGCTTCTCTGAGATTTTATAGTCTGAAGCCTCATGCCCTCCCACAGACTCCATAAACCTCCAAGACGAAAAGCCAGTAGTTGTCCTAGGACCCATGGTAGAAGATAGAGATGATTCATCCCCTCCCTTCTACACTTCCCTAAACATACACAATAAAGTGTTTTACAACTGCTTGATGGATTCAGGGGCTTCTCACAACCTCATGCCTAAATCTGTCATGGAGAAATTAGGACTAGAAGTCACTTGAGCCTATCATGACCTCTATTCTTTCGACTCCAGGAGAGTTCAGTGTCTTGGAGTTATGAAGGACCTGGTTGTGACCTTGTTTCAACTGCCTATGAAAAGTGTGGTCATGGATATCGTAGTGGCCGATGTTCCCCCCAAGTTTGGTATGCTGTTATCGAGATCTTGGATAAAAAGACTGGGGGGAACCTTGCAGATGGACCTCACATATGCTACTATCCCAGTGTTTGGAGGGGAGCATAGAAGACTATACAGAGAAGCCCAGTTGGCCTATATAATCAGTGATGAAGCAAATCCCACCAACCATCCTATTTTCGCCTTAGACACTGATTTAGGTTCCAGTTTACTCCAACTCAATCATGCTCCCGAGCCCTCTCTTGAACTCAGAAAGAATCCCACCTCTCCTCGCGAACTTCCTTCCCCCATCACCCCCATTTGGAAAATGTTTTTTGATGGAGCCTGTTCCAGGGAAGGCGCTGGTGCCGGAGTGTTTTTTGTGTCACATGCTCAGGAAACCGTATCTCTGTCATACAAATTAGAATTTGAAACCACCAACAATGTGGCAGAGTATGAATCCATTTCCCTAGGATTAAGAGCTGCAAGGAAAATGGGAATTCAAGAGGTAGTAGTGTTCAGAGATGTAGAGTTGGTGGTCCAACAAATCAAAAACGCGTATCAAGCTAAACATCCTCGGCTTAGAAATTACAGGAATGAGGTGTGGGACCTAATTGACAATTTCTTCTCAGCCTTCAACATCTCTTTTATTTCAAGGGAGGATAATGCTGTGGTCGATTCTTTGGCTATCTCAGCTAGTTTGCTCAAAGTTCCTCTGCCGCCTATGATTAACTCTGATGTTGAGATAAAATATAGGCCCTCTGTACCAGACAATGTCAAGCATTGGAAGGTATTCGAGGATGATCTGGAAATTGAGAAGTTTCTCCAATTGGTTGATGAGTTTTCTGCGTTGCACATTGATCAGGATCCTGACCTAGAAGGTGACCCTCACCCTGAGGTGTTTTTTAATAAAATTGCATACCACCAGATTATTCAGCTGCCAAGCAATCACATTCCGAGGGGACTAATTCCTTTAGAAAGATTGTTCGATGGGAATGATGTGGCCGTAAAGGGCATGGTTTCAGATAAAAATGCTGATATGGCCGAATGCAACATTGGCACACCGGAGGATCCTAAGTTTGTCAAGCTGTCAAGCAGTTTGACCACAAAACAGAGAGCCGAATATACTGAGTTGTTGAAAGAATTCGCTGATGTGTTTGCATGGACCTACAAAGACCTCAAGACATATGACACATCTTTCATTGAACACAAGATCCCATTAAAGGAAGGAGCTAAGCCGTTCAGGCAGAAGCTAAGACAGATAAATCCCATGT
This sequence comes from Picea glauca, assembly GCA_000966675.3. Classification (NCBI taxonomy): domain Eukaryota; kingdom Viridiplantae; phylum Streptophyta; class Pinopsida; order Pinales; family Pinaceae; genus Picea; species Picea glauca. Next base: position 220,079 of record JZKD02S2273400.1, read on the forward strand.
TGCTGCCTGTCATGGAGAAAGAAGTAAAGAAGTTGTTGGAGGCCCAGATCATCGGTCCCTTGAGATATTCCGATTGGGTGGCCAATTTGGTTCCGGTAAGGAAGAAAAATGGAGAAATCAGGCTCTGTGTTGACTTCAGGAACCTGAACAGGAGCTCAAAGAAAGACAATTACCCCCTACCCAATATGGAACACATCTTGCAGAAGGTAACCGGAGCATCCAGGATCTCCATGATCGATGGTTTCTCTGGCCATAATATGATATCAGTCATGCCTGAAGACAGAGAAAAGACGACCTTCACCACTCCTTGGGGAACATTCATGTATGCCAAAATGCCATTCGGACTGATGAATGCAGGAGCGACATTTCAGCGAGCCATGGACATAGCCTTCATCGGAGAAAAATATCGGTTCATGGTGATCTATTTAGATGACATCACAGTCTTCTCGAGGTCCGACAAAGAACACTGCAGTCACCTGAGGAAAGTCTTCTCAAAATGTCGAATATTCGACCTATCCCTGAACCCCAAAAAATCTTTGTTCGCTATGGAGGAGGGGAAGCTACTAGGCCATATAGTATCAGCAGAAGGAGTGAAGATTGATCCTAGCAGAGTGGAGGAAATTCGGACCTTGTCGCTGCCCAGGTCGAAGAAGGAAGTTCAAGCCTTTTTGGGGAAGATTAATTTCCTCAGGAGATTCATCTCAAATTTCGCGGAGCTGGTGAAACACATCACAGCCATGCTCAAGAAGGGAAATGAAGTGAAATGCACTGCTAAACCCAGAGAATCTTTTGTCCAAATAAAAAAGGCATTGACTGAAGCACCAGTGCTGATCAGTCCTGACTATTCAAAAGATTTCCTTATTTTCTCCTTCGCTTCTTTTGATACAGTGGTGGCGGTCTTGTTGCAAAGAAATGAAGAGGGGCGAGAGCAACCCATTGCCTTCTTCAGCAAGGCATTAAGAGATGCAGAGGTCAGATATGAAATCATGGAGAAACAAGCCTATGCCTTAGTGAAAGCTCTCAAATCTTTCAGGGTCTATGTCCTGCACTCAAAGGTGATCGCATATGTTCCTTCAGCCTCTGTAAAGGACATCCTTGTACAACCCGACATTGATGGAAAGAGGAGTAAATGGATAGCCAATATCCTGGAATTTGACCTGGAAATAAGGCCTACCAAATTGATCAAAGTTCAAGGCTTAGCCAAGCTGCTGGCTGAAGCCAATTTCCAAGCTTTGGGGATAAATTTCATGAACAAATGCTCAGGAATTCAACAAGGTCAGTTGTCTGAAATAGACCCTCAAGGAGAGCCCCCATTGGCTCGATGTCCATGGTATAAGGATGTCATATATTTTCTGCAGGAATTGCGGCCCCCAGATGGCCTGCAAAGAAACAAAGCAAGAGCTCTTAAGCTCAAGGCAGTTAGGTACTGCCTTATCGATCAAATTTTATACTGGAAAGACCCCCTGGGGGTTCTCTTGAAATGCATGGGTCCACAAGAGGCCGACAGAATTCCGGATACTACTGGCCCACCTTGTTCACTGATGTCCATAGAGGAGTTAGAGCCTGTATCACATGCCAAAGATTTTCAGGAAAGCAACAACTCAAGTCTCTGCCTTTGCATCCTGTGGTTGTTTCTGGACCTTTCCAGCAATGGGGTCTGGATTTTATTGGAGAAATCCACCCTGCTTCTAGTGGGCAACACAGATGGATCCTGACGGCCACAAATTTATTTACTAAATGGATAGAAGCTATCCCTACCAGGAGCGCTTCCCATAAGGTAATCATTGGGTTCCTGGAAGACCTCATCACAAGGTTCGACTGCCCAAGTAAGATTGTCACTGATAACACAGTCGCTTTTGGGTCTGAGCCATTAGCCAAGTTCTGTGATAAGTTGGAGATCAAACTGATTCACTCCACCCCATATTACCCACAGGGAAATGGTTTAGCAGAGTCCTCCAAAAAAAGTCTAATAAGGATCATCAAAAGACTATTGGAAGACAAAAAAAGGGCTTGGAACTCGAAGCTGAAATTCGCTCTATGGGCTGATCGGGTGACTACAAAGAGATCTATAGGCCTCTCTCCTTTTCAGTTGGTATACGGAGCAGAATTTGTCTTCCCTTCTCAGTTGGCCATTCTCGTAGCGAAATTCTTCCAGGATTATCAAGAAGAGCCCAATGATATGATCAGAAGAATTCACCAACTGGTGGAAGTCCAGTAGGCCAGAGAGCAGGTAGTTGACAGGATTCAGGATCAGTAGCAAAGGACCAAGCAGGTTTTCGATAAGAAGGCCAAGAAGGAGTGATTCCAGTTAGGAGACCTGGTGCTGAAGTGGGATGCTCCTAAGCAAGATAAGGGAAAGCACGGTAAATTTGAAGCCCTATGGATCGGGCCTTTTAGAATCTCTGAAGTCTTCTCAAATAAAACATACTGGTTACGAGATTTGGAGCGCAAAGAAATTTCTAGCAGCCCAGTAAATGGGCATTTTCTTAAAAAATGTTTTGTTTGAGACTCCGATGGCTCTCGTATTCTGTAAATATTGTCTTTTTTGTTCTTCATTTTTTTTCTTTTATTGTTTCGGCTTAATAAATGACTCCATAGCCCAACAACAAGGCACTGGAACTTCAAAATGAGTCCTTAGAGCATCACAGGGATGACTCTATCCCCCATGGAGCCTAATGTTAGAAACATTTCCTGTCTTTGGTATCGGGATACACAGGTCTGCAGGTTGCCCGAGGAGCGCCCAAGTGCAACACATAAAAGAAGTCCTTTTCGGACTTAAAATCAAGTGAGCGGGCAGTTCAGTCTTCAACGGAAAGGTTTCAGCGACAGAGCAGGACAACAATTGATGAGTAATTGCAAATTAACCAAGTCGCGCCAAGCATATCACAAAAATGTTTTCAAGGGGTGTCAATCGCGATCAGTATGAGCGCAACAGTTGTTTCGCGAGCTCGGGGTCCGTGAGTTCAAAGGGTGGACCATATCCCTTTAGTTGCGTGAGGTTCCGAGTCATGAAAAGTGACCGGAGAAGGTCAACCATCGCTAACCATTGCGTCTTGGGACTTCTCGAAGGGATAATGCCAAAGTCTGATACTCCGACTTGCGAGGTCACGAGTAGAGAAAGGTGCGAGTACTTGGGCCCTAGCCAATGGTTACATGTGGAGACCACTAACCAAAGAGGGAGTCCTGCCCGTATCGCTATCTCAGGAAGCGGGAGTTGAAGAAAAGGAACCAAGGGTCCCCGACTCGCGAGTCGCGAAATGAAAAGCACCCAAAGGTGGGCCCGCATTATCAAGAAACAGTTCCCTCTCATCCTCGATGCGTGAAGTAGCGAGAGAATTCAGGACCTAGGGCTCACCACAACATCGGATGAGTTTAGAACCGTCAGATTTGGAGGACGCGCGACACCAGATCGAGCCATCTTGGCACATAGCTCATCGCGATTTCGAGGAACAAGGAGCAGCCCCTACATACTCGCGAACGCCGAAAAGCTCCATGGGAATAGGCACATGGTCACAGCCCGTGGGCACTTGGAAAAGGGGGAAACTGTGTAAAGGAAGTTGAAGCACCGAATTCAATCATAGAAAGGCCCGTCATGACCTCTAGTTTCCATCGGACCCGACTTCAATCCTTGTCTTCGCTTGGAGTAAATGAAAGCAATAAGGGGTGGTTGAAACCTCTCTTCGTTCATTAATTGTGAATTATGGAGGGTCTGGTAAGCGGTCCGCTTGAGAAGTTCCTTTGTACCCTTTCTTGTAGAAAAGCCACGCCAAGTCCTCAACTAGCCGGAGGAGGTCTGCACACGCTAAAACAACATTTACTGGCTCAACTACTCTTGCTGCAGGAGCCATGCGTAGTTAAGGTGGTGTTTGACAGAGAAATCCCATCCAAATTTGGCTGAAAGGACACATAACCTTGGGCGGCGAGCATGCCTCTGTTAGGCGAATTTTCCTGAGTATATAAACTCGGTTGTTGTATTTTATATGGATCGATGGTAGAGCACAGCTCCCGATTGTAAAATTTTAACAGATATCTTAGCTCTGGTTATGCATCTGCATGTAAGATTTCTTGTTTAATCATAGACAGTCTCTCTTTTCCCGTCTAAGTTTTCATCTTACACTAAGAGAGTTCGTGACCGACTGATTCGCACGAACTATGGCATTCATGTTATGATAAAGGATTTATTGTGGCATTATTTTTCTCTCTGGTTTCCTGCATTTGAGCGTAAGAAGATCTTGCGTTTAGATGTTTTCTTCCACAGTCTGTTAAGAACCTGATGTTCATAACAGGCCTTTGCATCTCTCTGATACAAGTCTTCCCCCTACTCGCCCTTACTACTACTCATTGTCTGAAGTTATCTGATACCTCACTTGCCTATGCACGCCTAGCCTAGTTTCAGAGTTGGAACCACGTCATTTGAGTTAATCTCCATTTGATCCCCCATTAAACGAATCATGACATTAAACTGATGGGTGTCGGGCTCTACTCCTACAAGCAATCTAGGGGTGACTTCCGACGCTAACAGTAAGAAGTGACGAGACGTGAGAGAGACGACAGAGAAAGACACATGGTGGAAGACAACAGGTGGAGGGGGCATGAGATGAGATATAATGGGATTGCTTTAATGGGAGGCTGACATGGAAAAGGGGCAGGACACATGGCAGGTGTTGAGTCGATGATGATATGGGGAAGGGATCCCACAGACCAGGAGAGGGGAGATGGACAGATGTTGGAGGATGAGGAAGGACTAAAGGGGGGCGAGACTCATCGCAAGGTTAGGTGGAGAACAGGTGGCAATATGATACGACAAGAAATGGGGCCCCACGTTAATTAAACGTAGAAAGATAGAGGATGTATGGATTGCATATGCGCTGTTGATCTGGGTGCTTTAATCGTAGTCATCGGAGAGATGCGTCCTTGATTCCAGACCTCCCCCCCCTCCGCTTAAAGGTAGAAGGGCGAGGGGGGTCCGGAATCACCTTATACGCTGTTGATCCGAGTGCTCCAATCGTGACCATTGAAGAGGTGCACCCTCGATTCCAAACCCCCCCCTCCACTTAAAGGTAGAAAGGCGGGGGGGCTTCAGAATCTTATGTGCGCCGTTGATCTGGGCGCGCGAATCTCTGTCGTCCAAATTTGCTTGCCTCTTAATCACAAGCGCACTTGCACCCTGAAATTATATTAAATGGATTTTTCACCCACTCCTTCACATTCTAACCCCCCCTTACTAGAAATGTCGCTAACACATAGGTATTAAGGTCATCATACATCCAAGAAAATATATCTTTGTATTATTTTAATAGTTTGGTGAAGGCTTTCCTTTCATCAAAGGAACACCTTTTTCCAAGGTTTATATTTTTGGGCTTATCATTTGTTCACAGATTTATCACTTCAAATTTCATCGATGAGTTGTTAGTCTTGCAGTTGGTTACCTTTTTGAATTTGTCTTGGAGGTCATACAACTTCTTCGGTCTTACTACACTCTTGGGAATATTACTGATTGGGGTGACATTGTTTTGTTTTGGTTCTTGGTTTGTTGAGTCAGGAACATCTACATTCATCTCTTTATCATGCCGACCTTCATTTATTATGGAATCTTTGAAGTTACCTTCAAGGTGTAGAAAGTTTATAATATGTCGGTCATCGTCAAAGACTCTCCAGTTGGTCACATTTTTAGGGATTCAAGGTCTATACAATAATTCCACATAAAAAGTGTCAGGCAATAATCCTTCTAATGGAATTATCCTAGATGATTTGTTTTCTAAAAGATCAACATCATAATTCAAAGAACAAGGGACACGATTGATATTAAATGCATCAAGAGACTTAATCAGTTCCCATACCTCTTGTTTGTAATGTTTAATATGACTCGATAGGTAGTGTATGTTATTCCTTAACTGCCTTATGGAAATATAAGAATCACCAAATACCTTTATTTTATTTCCTCCCAATTCTGCTGCTTTTATCAGTCCTTGGAGTAGATATTTCATACTCAAAAATATTGTTTGTGCATTGGAACTCAAATCTGTAGGATATTAAAGTTTTCTTGCGAGTAGGGTCTTTAAGTATACAACTAGCACCTGGACCTTCAAGAGACTTGGATCCATAAAAAAATAAATTCGACATATTAGGATCTCTTTTCAGTTTATGTATGGACTCAAAATTCTCTTTACTCTCTGAATAGTGCAATTAGTGAAGTTAGCAAAAACCTGTAATTTATCTCTAAATACTATGGTATATTGTACAAGATTGTCATTAGTTTTAGTTTCAATGTTACAGTGGGGATGAACAATCTGCATGAAATGAAGGATTTCATATTGTGTGTTTGATTTCGCATGAGGATAAGTCTCAATTGTATGATTCCCAAAGAATGAATCATAAGAGTAATTTCCCAAAATAGAATTATTAAACATAACAGGCTCATTTGGGTCATTTAGATATGTTACCACATGTTTCATATATAAAATTTCCCTATCAATCCTGATTTGATTTGGTTTTCCATTGTGAGGTATCCATAGGTGTGATAAATCAATTGAGAAATACCCCTTAAGCATTGAATACAAGTCTTTGCTCAACAACATACCATAAGTAGCAGGTATATCCACAACTATGATGTCAATCGTTTATGTATTTTAGGGTTAGACGACATCCTTATCAAAACATTCTTCAACTCTCCAATTACCTTAACTTTGGTCGTATCCAACTGTATAATTTGGATATCTGATTCTTCTGGTTTAACATTTAGTTTCTCACATACCTTAAGAGGCATCACATTGGAAGAAACACTTGAATCCACCAAATAGTTATGTACATTTCTATTAAAAATATCAAAAGTAATCAGAAATGGAGGAGTGGTAGATCTTGATCTTTGACCAGTGAGAGATGCATTTACAACTGATTGTCTTTTGGGTGTTGTATTATCCATAGATTGTCCAACTTCACCCACTCCTTTTTTTGTGCCCACATTTATTTCTTTGGTACTCCTAGAAGTATTACCTTGTAGGGTTTTGATGAAATTCTTCTGAATTTGGGGAAGCTTCATAAGTTCAAGCAAATAAATATGTTCTTTGGTTTTCTTCAAGTCTTCCAAGAAATCATATTCCAATTTCGATGAAGGAATAGAAGGAGCACTTTGTTTGGGAGCTTTATGAGTGGTCTTTTGGGTATGGGGTGCTATTTTAGGAGGGTCAGAAGGAGAATGGGTATGCGGGGAAGTAGTTTTTCTATCACTTCTAGTGGGTAAGACATTTTGGGACATATGCACTTCCTCTGTATCCGTCGCTTCTCCCAATCCATAAAAAATGTCTGAAAGGAGTTAACTTGTTGTTCATTTGATTCATCATCCCAATGGGATTGATCTTGTTGTTCAATTTCCTTTTCTTCTTTTGATTTAGGCTCAACTTTATTTTCATTTTCCCAAGCTTGGAGGGATTGTATAATATCTTCCATATTAATACCTTCTAGAGAAGAGGAGTTGGAATTGTTGGTGGGGGGAGTGTTTTTATATTTCTTGGGTTGAAACATGAAAAATTTCTTAGGATTAGAAGATCCTTCTCCCAGGTTATTTTTTAGATCAATTATTTTGTTGGACAATTTCTCAACAATCTCCTGAAGAGATTCCATATCCATAGAATATGTGTCTTTTTTCTCTTATGATTCTTTAGTTGTAGATGATTTGGTTTTGGGATTAGTTTTATATTTAGAATATTCATATCTGGGGTTTCCTTTCAAGCTCAACATGTTCTTTTCAATTTTAAGGGATTATTTAAAAGTAGCTTCTAGAGTAGTTTTCTTAGCATTCTTGACAAACATCACCATAGACATGGGAAGGGATGAAGTATAAAATTAAATGGTGACATCTTCAGAAGGTATCAAATCTTGAGGGAATCGTTTCAATAAAGTAATAAACCATTGATTAAAATCTTTGATTTTTTATTTAGACTCCATTTTAATCCTTGAGAGTTCTAGAACTACTGTTGATGGGGTTTTGTGCTCCTTGAACTTTTCAAGGAAAATGATATAAAAAATCCTCCAACTGGTGATTGAGGACTTTTCTAAGGAAAAGAACCCCTTTGAATCATTGTTATAAAAATTATGAGGGAACATCCTACAAACAACATCTTCATGTAGAATATTCTAGAGTCTTACTGCCAGTAATAATTTCTTAACATGGTCTTCAACAGAGTTGTCTTTTTCCAGGTCGAACTTGGGAAATAATTTCTTGGGATGTTTAAGCATATCATGAAGTTTCCCAGGTACCACAAATGCATCCCAGACTAACCAAGGTTAATAAGGTGGGGAGTTCTGGTTATTTCCAACCATGGTTCAAGGGTTATACAAAACTAGTTGTAGCTCTTCTTCTCCTTCTGATTCACTTTCAGGATATTCTTCCTCCTATGGAATTTCTTTGGGATCACTTATTGGAGTCAGAGGTGGAGATTCAGGAGGTGAGGGAGGTATACCAACACCACCAAAAATAAATAATTACTCAAGTTCAAAATTACAATATTCTGAAACATCTTGTGGAGCTTGGCACAAATGGTAATCGAGAGTTCTGATGGTTGGGTTTTCCTGGGAGGTGAAAGGATTTTCAAAGAAAGGATCATCTCTTGGGGGATTTTATTGACCGTAGGGTAGAAAATAGTCGATTGGGGGTTGACCGGTCTATTTGCTCCACTCCCTTGTGACTATACGTTCACTATATTATTTGATGATAGTTTCAAGTTCTCCCCTAGTAAGGTGTGATGTGGTGGGGTTATGGGCGAAACTTGTTCAGGACGAAGTTGATGATAATTGGTAGTGTGAGTTGTATTAATTAGTGGAATAGAACATGTAGAGATTTGAGTTTTGTTTGCAACCATTCAGTTCAATGGACCTCCTACTAGCACCATTTATGTTGATGGGTCCAAAAGGCCTATCAAGCAGGTAAGGGGGAACTCCTAATGACAAGTTCCAATTAGACTCACTCTCATTTGGGATGGTGTTTCCAACCAGTATATTGGATTGGTTTCCACTCTAAGTTTACTATCTAAATGTGGATTTGAGAACTAAAGGTTCTCATATTAATTAAAATATGGAACTAAACTAAATGATGTCACCTACAATTATTCTAAGATGCAATCCAAGACTAAACTAATCCTATCCTGATCAGGAGAAGACTAAAGAAGATTGAATACAGTTAAAGATAATAACTTTTGAATTATAAAGAGTTCATACATTCAAATGGTAAATGAGCTCAATAATATTATAAAAAAACTAACAGTTAGTTGTTATTTACCTTTAATAATATTATAACTGCATTCAATGGAGAAAACTATGATCATCCGAGCATACAGGAAAATTGCATAAATAATCCATACAATAAGACTTGCAATACTCAAATAAAGGATAAAAGCATTAGGAAAATTATTGAATACATTCACCACAACCATAGATTCCTAGAATGTCTCTTTCTCTTTATTAATATGGAAGTAAGAGTACTATCTGTCATTACAAAGGGAAAAATTCAATAACTCGTTGTTATCACTAAAATTTCCTCGGTAAATGGTCACAGGAATCCAACATCTCCAAACACCTATTAGTTCATTCATAGCCCCAAAAATATAGTTCCAAAGGGCGCAAAAACTATACAACTGGTTATAAAATTGGCATGCCCAGAAACACTATAGGAAGCACGCACATGTGCGCAAGCCAATGAAGACAAAAAATCACACATGCACCCGATGTGCGACTGTGTAAGATAAAAGCTGTGCACTCCCGTGAACGACGCATTTATGGTTCTTGTCATCCCCTCACCCACTTTTGGTTCAACTCCCAAGTCGATTTGACCCTCAAATCCAAGATGAATCTGAGTGGGGGCCTGGTTAAAGACCTAAGGGTGCCCTAAAGGGCCCCTTGTTCACACTAAATACCGGTTGGATAATGCCTCAAAGATTTGTTATAAAAAAGAGGCCATGGGTGCACTGTGAATTGAAAAATCTCATTGTATTTTTATGCTGCCTATATTCTCCTACAAGGAACCTCTTTCCTTCTTAGACCATACTAGCATCATCTCATTAAGCTATTCACCTCACCTCTTGAGGGAATAAGATTGGATTTCTTCACCATTTACTTTCTAGTTTTCCATTTGTAAGAAGATCTCTCACATAGGGGAATCAAGAACCCTCCATAAGTCCCCCTTTTTCTTTGGTGTTTTCCCACTAATATAATTTCTCCATTGGTGGAATGAATATTGGTCAATTGTTTGATTAATTTTGGTTCTAATTTCCTTATGCATTTTAGTTTTGTTTCCTTAGTTTTTATTAGCTTAGTTGTTTGTTTATTTCATGTGATTGAGTCATTTTATTCATACACTAACCTCTGTCCTGTCTAGCAGGCCCAATTAGACTTGCATGTCCCCTTATTTTTCTCATTGGAGTGACGAAAAGGACACAACAGATTGGTTACCATACTGGGGATAATGTATCAATTTCCTCCCTATTTGGATTGTTTGAGAACTTCTTTTTAACTCATTTTCCTTGCAGGGATCATAATCAGCCTAGCCTAACCTGCAAAGAGCTTGATTTGGAGCTAGAAGGGGATAATTCCACTTAAATCCCCCCCCACCCTTCGATGCGTATCAGAATGTGCATGGGTGTTTTGGCCCGCAGACGTGCATTCCGAGCATTGTGCTCCCACAACACCGTGTTTTTCTACACATTCTGTACACAGGGAACCCAAAGGTCTTCTTTTCACTGCGCACTCTGTGAAGTGTGTGCCCACTGCGCCTTTATCTAAAATGTAACCTGCGCATCTGTCTAGAGTCTTGAAATTGTAAGAGTTTTTTGTGATTTTTGAAGGCCCCTAGCCTTCAAAATCTTGCTGTTATGCAATTTGTAAATGAACCACACTTAGATTCCCTCTCCACTTGAAGGGTTAGTCAAAACATAGGCACTTAGGAGGTTAAAAAGAGCCATTTTTCTCCTCTTTTTCATTTGCCACATGGATGGCTTGTTTTGATTGTAAAAGTTAAGTTGAAATAATTTACTATCACATATATAAACATTTGCACTGGGACCAGAAATCAAACTTCAATCATTGAGTATGCTCTTCTCTCGCACCATAGAGAGATATTGAGAATCAGAAAAAACCATTGAGGGAATATTTCATCTCCCTTAAAACAAAATATTTAGGAGAGGACAAAGCCCCCCTAGGGCTCCTCTTAGTTTATTTTTCAAACATATTAAATTTGTAAGGGCCCATATATTCCCACATGTTGCAAAGATTAGGATAGTTTTTAAAGCTACTTTTTTAGGTTACATCACTAGGGGATTTTAAAGATTATTGTAACGAGCCCATACATGCCCACATGTTCACAATCTAGGATAGCCTTTTGAAATATTTATTAGATCAAATCACATTAGGGAGCTTAAAGGATTGGTAAGGACCCATATGTCCACATGCTAGTTCTTTAGGGACTTTAAAATTCCATAAGGTTATACCAATGACATCTAGTAAGATAGGTAATCAAGAATTGTAAGGACCACACGAAGTCCACATGTTGCAAGGTGACACCTAAATTATTAAAAATTTGACACATTTTATCACTTGCTCACACACAAAGTCGCTACTCACTCACATAATTACATCTCGAATTGTGGAGGTTGAAGTAGGTTTCCTCCAAAGGGATTTCGAAATGTCCCACTATTTCTTGAAGGAATTATCTACTCCCACTTAATTTAAAAGAGATTGGTTTACACCCCCAATATCTCAAACAACCACATCTAAAATTTTTCTAAAAACTCACTAAGTTTTCCTCCACATGAGGTGCCGAATTTTTTTTTTAGTATAGGTAGGATCTCGGGGGTAGGCATCCAAATAACCCCCCGTTATCTGGTTCTCACATCTTCAAACATTAGAATTGACAAATAGGTAACTTTAAAATCCTATAAGTTAAGTGTTCCTAACACCATAAGGAAGGGAGATACCCATGAAGGGTCGAAGGCCGAGGTCCAGTTGTCTTGTGCATACCCCCTTGAGGCACCCACCTCTTGGAAGGGATCCATCTCGTGACCCATTTCTGATACCGAAAATCTAAATGCCACATTTTGACCGAGGTACCTAGTGGCCAATTTTAGGACATCTACCCAGGTGGAAATTGTGGGCTACAATTTCACCTTGATCGAATTTTGTGTGGCTATTTGGAAATATTGCCAGCTCTTTCGGGATATGCACCCTCTACCTCTCATTATAATTGATTATTTCATTCTTCACTAGTTCCTCTTCCGGTGGCTTCATACCCCACTGTTGAGTGCTATTGGAAGGTCCAGTACTATTTGAGAGGAAAGATGTTACGTCTCTATAGGAAATGAGCATTTGTTTTCTTTGTTCTCCCATGCAGACAAAATCCACCTACCCACATGTATGCTTCTTTTCAATTTATTTATGTATGACCATATATTTATTACATGTGATTGCGACATATATTGTGAAGGTCCATGTTATACAAGTCTCTTGTTCATTTTCTTCTCTCATCACCATTTTGCACACATTCCACTTTGCTAGTCAAACATCATAGGGGACCCACAGAATCCCCGTTGTTCCATATGCTTGCAAAATCTCCCTCCTATCCTAGGAGGATTTCCTAGTTTCGCCAACTCACCGGCCCAACCATCTCACACACCTATGAGTGATACCATTTTGGGATCAAATTTACTTGGTTCCACTTCCCAAGGTCACCCTCCTTCACAAGAAGGTGGAGGGTACACTTCTTCCCAAGGGAGAAGTACACCCCCACCAAACCCCTCTCAAGGGTCAGGTCCACTACCTGCTCACACCATGGCTGAAACTAATCCTCCACCGACACTCCACATGTTGTATTTGGCCTCCCTAAACATAAAATATCTGAGTAAGCTCACGAATGATCCTATATTGCACGACCCCACATGGCCTGTAATGCCTACCAGACTACCTTCGAACATTCCCAAGTTTGAAGGAAAGGCAGGAGAAGATCCCTCCAATCATATCATGACCTTCCACTTATGGTTCTCTTCAAACAACATCATGGATGACTCCATCCATTCAAGTTTATTTCAATGCACACTCATAGGTCCATCTACCAAATGGTATGTGGACAAAAAATTAGGGTCCCATGTGACTTTTGAATCCTTGGCCAAAACATTTTTGACCTTCTTTCAACTATCATTTCTCCATGACAATGGTATAGAACTACTCTATTAGTTTAAACAAACCTCAACCACACATATCACTGACCACATTCACGAATGGTGTCGATGACATAGTTTATGCAAAGAAGAAACCACCAAAGAACAATGCTTTGATTGGTTTCTTAGATCAATCGTCCCTCTCCTTTCCAAATATGTGGCCTCCACCTTCCCCAAAACTGAAGAGGCAACCATCAACAAGGCTAAAAAATATGAGCTCATTTATGCACACTCAGGATACTTATAGACAGTACTACCTGATGCCCTGAGACCCGTACCATTCAGCTAGGACAAACCTGGGATGTCTCACTCAGCGGATGGTTTGATTAGTGCCACAACACACTACAACCCATACATCCAACCATCACCTATGTACGATACTCCCTAATATCCACCAATGTATGGAGGAGCCCCTTGTTACCCTCCCCACCCTTATCAACAACCATACCCTATTGTCCTCCCTCCACCCATGAGTGGACCCTCGTCGACACTCATGATGCACCCGACTGTTCAACCAAGTTTTGGTTCCCCCTTTACCTCAGCTTACACCCTGAGCACTAGTGAAAGCACTATGCCTTCCTATGTACCCTATGGATTATTACCACAAAATAATATTTATTTTCCATTTCCTGGTCCTCCACAGCCCATTTCTCCTCCACAAGGACAACCACACACTGGGGTTAACTTTGTTCAGCCCTCTCCCATTCAACAATTTCAAAATTTTGAACAACTGAATATGGAAAATCCATCCCATCAGTCGAATAATGCCAAAAATAAAGGAAAAAACCAAAACAATAATAACCCAGGACCAAGGGGAAACCACCCCCAACAAAACCAACCTGCTGGGGGCAACCAGAATCAGAGGAACCAAAACCCCCAAGGGGAAAATAAAAAATGCCAAGGGAGGAACAAAAACAACAAGCTCTGGACAAACTTCCCTTGTTCTCTTTGCAGTGAGCATGGTCATTATACTCACCACTGCCCCCAAATTGCCGATTCAAATGGATGAAAGATTCCATGAATGTGACACGTCCCCCAACGCCGCCTGCCCCTCAACAGAACCCACACTAGTATTTGAAACAAAAACCCTCGAATGTGTTGAAAAACCCTATTCCACACCAAGGTGTGATGAATACCCAACAAGAGATGCATCCTGCCCCACCATCGATGGGACAATATCAAAACCCTGGCAATCCAGTGGATCGCAATATCCTCCTCACTAGTGAAGAAGAAATTCTTCTGCAAACGTGCATTCGTCAGTACAACGCACCCTCTGAGTCTACTCCCACCACTTATAAAGCAGATCCAACCACAACTAGACAACCCTTGATGATTCCACACCCTAGCACTGACCCCCCCATTCGTATTTATCGCATCCCATTATGATAGAATGTCAACAATCCTTAGGCTAGGGAGACACACAATTACAGTTTGGTCGATGACTTGGAGCAATCTCCTGCAACTATGTCAGTCTTGGAGCTCCTCCAAATCTGTCCCACACAACGGAAATCATTTCTTTCCAAATTGGGGGTCGTCGACTTTGCTGATACTAGACTCATCACATTCGATCTAGATTGTGGGGAACCTCATCTCCTCACTTTGGTAGCTTTCCAGATACCAGTCAAAATCCAAAACATCACAGTTCATCGATGTATCATTGATGAAGGTGCATCCACATGCATCATGTCCAAAATGGTATGGCAGAAACTTGGCTCCCCTGAGCTAATACCATCCTCCATCACTTTGAGAGCTTATGATGGATGACCATCCTCTCCTGAAGGGCTCTTTCAAAATGTCCTCATTGAACTCGGGGGAAAAAACATTCTCATTGACATTGAGGTCATCAACGCTCTTCTTGATTACAACATCTTGTTTGGGAGTAGCTACATGTATGCTATGAAGGTCATGGCCTCTTATGTGTTTCGAACGATGATTTTCCCCCACAACGGGAAGATCATCACCATCGACCAAGTTTCACATTACGAGACTAAACCCTCCTCCAATATCAACAAAATCTTAAATCTTGTCCGCACCAGTGCCGATGCATCCCCACTCATGGATATGGGCCCCATAATTTTCAAAGACCCATCCTTAATGGGGGCATACCATGGAGCACCACTGCTCATACATCCCTCAGCACAAGTGTGTGTCATCTCTTTCAATGGAATTGAAACTGGAGATACCATTCCTCCCACTGAGGCTTCTCCAATCCTTGACATCCCACCAGTTGAATAAATCCTACCTCAGGAATTACCGGAGAACCCTACGACACCACTTACCCCCAATTTCACCCTTCCCCAAGGGAAAATCCCGGTTTGGGAGACAATCCCCCAAGCCATCACTCAAATCCCCTTCTTCTACCCCCCACCGGGAGTTCAATATTTCTAGGTAGTTGCAATGATTACCCTTCCCAACATGGTGTTGTCCATTCTGGTATGGTATCTCCACCCACCTACAATGGTTACTCAACCATCCCTCCCTCCACAAATAGAGGAAATGTCGATGCAGATTCCAGTCCTAAATCCGACAACACCAACCACTCTCCCACTTTCCAGTACCACTGCTATGACTGGGGGAAAACGGAAGAATAAAGACACCATCGCTCCACTTCCTCCCTGAGTTCAACCTCCTTGCGCACTATGTGAGAAAGAGGGACACCCCACCAATAGATGTCCCTCCCTCCCGAGTTATGTAGTTTGATCGAACTCCCTCAAGAAACCACCTCGCTCACCACCTCACCAAGAACACCCAGTACTACCACCACATCCCCTACTATAGGCAATAAAGGGTTGCAAACTAGATTCACATGTGCCATCTGTTCAGAGTATGGCCACTACACTCACCATTGCCCTGCACTACCTTAGTTTCGATATACTCTAACAATAGTACGCCAAATCTTTCAGCAAGACCTCCCTCCATCCACGTCATCAAGTACCCATGTCACAGACATCCACTATGTCATGACCTTAGTCAATGAACGAATGATATGTCCTTTCAGTCTCTCTGTGAATCACTTTATCATTTCACATACCAGTGTCCTATAATCATTGAATACAGGCGTCGTCAAATGGTCTTTATTCAAGATTGTCCAAACACCACACTCCATGTGATACAAGTAATTCCACCTATTCCTTTTCCAGCTATTGACCCCATCAACTTCTCTAAACCTGAGTCACTTCCCACTCCTCCATGGTTCATGGATCGAATATCCAAGGATTGGCCACCAAATCCCCCCAATTCTCTAGTTCATTTCCCTCAGGAAATCTTACCCCCATCCATAGTTCAAAACCCACAGTGCATGAACATATGGTTTATGTCAAGCACGCCATCACACCATCCTTATGATACCCCCTCTCCATCTTCACCAAATAAATACCATCACATGGTGACTGTCACCAATGTTACTTCCTCGGATCCCCTTTATTCTTGCATTTTCCACTGCGATGAAGATATCCTAGAGGAACTAACTACCCTTGATTGCCCATGGAATGCACTCCATCATCGAGCGCTCTTTCTCTCACAAGAATCCTTTACCCCTCCTAGTCAAGCCTCCATATGCACAATCGAAACAAAGGATTTCATTCCATTTGGGCATATCGACTGGTTCAACAACCCTATCCCTGCCCCCGATTATTTTCAAGAAGGAAACATGGCCAATATTTCCCCCCACTGTCAAAATTGACATTTTCGTCAAACCAAGAATCATAGAAGAAATCACCATTGGCACCGCATTCTCCCATGAAGAACTCACATCTTATAAAGCTCTCTTTCAGGAATACCAGGATATTTTTTCCTAGTCATATACAAAGATGCCTAGCCTCGATCCTTCTATCGTCGAACATCACATCAAAACATGGACATATGTAACCCCTGTACGTCAAAAGAAACCCCCACTGGACCCATCCAAAGCAACGACTATCAAATATGAAATTAACAAACTATGCGCAACAAGGTTCATATACCCCATTGCATACACGTCATGGGTTTCCAACCCCGTCCCTGTCAACAAAAAATAGGTCACTATTCGCGTCTGCACTGACTTTCATGACCTCAACCATTCTTGTCCCAAAGACAACTTCCCTACCCCTTTCATCAGCCAAATCATTGATGATTGTGCCGACCACGAGGTTATATCCTTCATCGATGGTTTCTATGGCTACAACCAAATCCAAATCCATCCAACGGATTAGTATAAAACCACATTTACCACTCCTTGCGGTAATTTTTCATATCATGTTATGCCTTTTGGACTTAAGAATGTGGGTGAGACATTCCAATGGGCCATGACTTACATTTTCTATGATCTCTCTCACATCATCCTTTCTTACTTGGATGACCTCACTACTCGATCCAAGAAACACACTCAACATCTAGATGACTTACGGGTCGTCTTTCAACGATGTCGACAATACAATATCCACTTGAATCCCCTCAAGTGTGTCTTTTGCATCACTATCAGACACCTCCTTGGATTCATCATTTCACAACACGGCATCCCAGTGGACCCCTCAAGGTCCAAGCCATCACAGAAATTACACCACCTAGGAATTTGCACCAACTGCAGAGCCTACAAGGAAAAGCCAACTTTTTACGATGCTTTGTCCTAGATTACGCCACTCGCGAGCATGGTTTTCTTCGCTTATTGCGTCATGATATCCCATTTCGATGGGATGGACATGAAAACACCATTTTTGATGATTTAAAAGAGACACTCTCCAACACCCCTTTAATTATTCCACTCGATTATGATCATGATTATATCCTCTACTTGTCAGCCTATGCCGTATTAGTAGCAAGAGTTCTCGTCCAACTAGGGGATGATGGCCGTGAGAATTTTATTTACTACATTAGTAAAAACCTTTCAGCTCTACCCCTAAAGTACAATCATGAAGAAAAACTCACCCTCGCAGTCCAGAAACCACGTCATTATATCTTGCTTCGCACTACCAAAGTCATGGAAGATTCCAACCCCATGCAGTACTTTCTTAGTCAACAGAAAATTAATGGAAAATTTTCTCGATGGATCGTCATCCTTCAGGAATATGACCTAGATTTTGCAAATCCAAAAATAAAGAAAGCACATGTTCTCGCCGAACTCATCACGACATTTCCCCCTGACACTAATGATGCACCCGTCAATATGGATTTTCCCAACAAACACCTCTTCTACATACCCTCATATGACCCTTGGTACAGTGACCTCCTTGTCTACCTTCGAACATATAAGTTTGGAACCCATCTCTCCCGAGACGATCATCAGTGCAATGACCATTAGGCCCCTCAATATCTCCTTATTGGTGACATCTTATATTGACGAGGGGCCGACACCGTTCTCTGTCGATGTTTGACCATAGACGAAGCCAACAAAGTCTTGAATGATTGCCACAATGATGCCTATGGTGACCACCTCTTAGGGATGACCACCACCCAGAAAATCATTCGAGCAATATACTTCTAGCCCACATTATTTCATGACTGCATCCACGCTGTGAAGTGATGTGACAAATGCCAGTTGTATGAAAACAAAGCATGAGAACTACCCGCTCTTTTACATATTGTCATCATTGTCAACCCCTTCTACAAATGGGGCATCGAATTCATGACTTGCAACCCTCCATCTAGAAATGGACACAAGTACATCGCCATGGTAGTCGATTAATTTAACAAATGGGTCGAAGCCATGCCTACCTTCAACAAAACCGTTGGCACAACAATGGATTTTTTCTTCAACCACGTCATTACCCGCTTCAGAGTCCCACTACAGTTAGTCTCTTATCATGGTAAACACTTTGAGAATGAGATCTTCATTGAAATATCCTCAAGGTTAGGCTTCTCCCATGAGTTTTCCTCCCCACACTATCCTCAGTCCAATGGATAGGTCAAGGCTGTTAACAAAGTCCTCAAAACCATGTTGTAACGCACTGTTAACAAACATAAGACCAACTATCATCATATGTTGTTTTCAGCACTATGGGCTTATCTCACGGAAGTTAAAAATGCCACTAGTTTTACACCATTTCATCTCGTCCATGGGGTCGAAGCTGCTCTCCCCATTGAGTGTGAGATTCCCACATTGCACACTGCTATCGAGCTATTACCTGACACTGCTCCAATGGAGCAATGTTTGCTGAACTTAGATTCATTGGATGAAGACCGTCGATATTCATTACATAACAACGAGGCAACTAAAAATGGTCGAAGGCCACCTTTGACCACCATGTCAACCTTTGCTCATTTAATGAAGGAGATCTTGTCCTAGCCTAAGATATCACTTACAATACTTTCGGTCATGGGAAATTCGATTCATTATGGCATGGATCCTACATCATCCAACACTTCCTCACTAAAGGCGCATACATTATAGCCTCTCCATAAGGCTACCCTCTCAAAGAACCTGTCAACGGGATGTACTTAAAGAAATTTTACGCCTGAGCATAGTCATTCTACACTAGGATTTTTATTTTTTGTACACATTTGTAGAGTTTTTAGTTTTCCTTTTTCCCTCCATACCTTATGTCTGATCTACCATTTGTGTTATTGACAAATGTCTCCTCCATCAGCCTACCACATAGGTTACGCTAACAGAGCTAGTTGATGGACAAAAAATCTCGCTTGGGCCACTTGGGCTCTCTATACCCCCTCACATGAACTTCTCCACTCCAGCGGCATATGTTTGGGCTCGACAACCAACAACAAAGCAGAATATGCAGTCATCATTGGTCTCCTTGCTAAGTTTAGTCACCGCCACATTCGTCACCTTAGCATCTTATTATATTCCCATCTTGTCATCCTACAACTCAACAATGTGTACCGTGTCTGCGATCCTTGCCTCTTCTGCAAATACCTGCAAGTTAGACTCTTATCTCGACATTTTGATTCAATTACATTTACACATATTCCATGACAATTCAATCAAATAGTAGATAATATTGCTAACCTAGTGTTATATTAGCATATATCACATCAAGACATCATCACACATACATAAATCATCAAAACTCTGTCACAGCATATAGATTAGACATCTTTAAAAGCATAAAAAAAATACCATCACATGTGAACAATGTCGAGATCATAAACCATGTATATCCATATATATATAACGATCAATGTATCATAAATGTTTACAAAATGGTACAAATTGTACGTAGCACGTAGGAAAGTGAACCCCTCTCACCCGTATGAGAACAAAATAGGTGTCACACTACCCTATACCATGGGAATGAAAGCCTATATAAATACAAAAAATATGTATACATCAAGCACTCATGGTTCCTCTAGAGCACCACCACCAAGTCCTCTATCTAGAGGAGGTGACCCACCAATTGGGGGTCCTCCAGGTCCTGGGGGAAATCGCCCAATCATAGTTGTCCCCACTACAACTGCTCTATGGATCAGGGTCTGCAACTCTACTGAAAGGCCCATGTACTGCTCCAAGACTCCCTCATATTAGATCTGAGTCCACATGTCATCACTCACACCCTATAGAACCACCTCCAACCAGTGGAGAAAGTCCTCTAACACCCCGCCAACCTCTACCAGAGGAGCATGTGATGGCCCTGAATCGGGGTCATCAAATCTATGCCTCCTTCCAGATATCGCATCATTTGTTGGCCTCACACCAACCTCATCACTTCGATGTCACTCTCCCACCTACGACAGTCTCACTGGCCCCTGACGAGGTGGCTCTGCCACCACCTCTACCTCTCGACCTCGTGGCCCCACATCTGCAAAAACACAACCAAACGATAGAATCAACATCCATCCATAATATAAACATATGCTAGACTATGAAAATCACAAAACATAAAGTACACCAACATACCTCTCTGGTCGCAAACCTCCCCAGGAGGCAACACCATATATGGGTCCTGGTGGTAGTCCATCCCACCATACGGGTACCACAGTATAATCTATGGCATATGGTGCCACACATGCGCTAATGTAGTCGTAAAATAATGGCCACTCTCCCCAACTCCATGCCGCACAAAAATAGATGCCCACCGCATCAGTCATGGCTCCCATGCCTCAACCATCGGTAGAAACACCCTAGGGCACAACATGGGCACCCTCTCCAAAAACCATGCCACTAAGATCGATCCAAAGGAAAAATCACCATAGTCGGCAGTCCGACACCGGTTAATCTTCCCAATCATCTTGGCATGCAACAACAACCCCCAAGCGAAGAAGTCCCCATCCAACACTCTCTGCATGATGACCAACTGACCACCATTGATCCATTGTGTCTCCAAGGACTTGTAGATCCTCATAATCATAGCCGCGATGCACTGATGTAACAAATCATTCATCGCCTCAATACGAACAACCGAACCTGACATAATGTTCAGTCCCGAACAATACCTTCATGCCACATCTACCAAGTGGACACCTTCTGAAAACTAGGGATCAACAGGTAGGGCCATTCCTTGAAAAGGGATCACTGTCAAGAAATAAACATCCTCCATCACAGAGAATGTCAACTGCTCTCCCCGCACAATGAAAAAATGCATATCAGTGTTCCACATCAAGATCAAGTACTGCAACAGGTACTCATGTGCCTGTATCGGTGGGCAGTCAAAGAACTTCAACAACCCACAAGTTTCCAAAAGTCTTTAGATGCCCCTCTCATCTCTCACTACCTCCCTGAGGTGCTCCCAGTCTCGCTCTCTCCAATGGATTGAAATACTACGTTGATCCCCTGCATTCACACAAAAAACACTTGATCAACCACCATCATCATTCAAAAATCTCCAATACACACACACACACACACACACACATATATATATAATTTTTTTGCACCAACCCAACTTTGCCTCAAGTGCGCAACTGTTACCCCCATAGGCGCACACACATGTGCACCTGTTCTTCGCACAGGTGCATACAATGCACAACTATCGAAGAAATAGAAACAGATCAAATATGCATCTGTAGAACCCACATGTGTGCATCAATGCACACCTGTTCTCTTCACAGCTGCACACTAACGCATAGTTATTAGAGAAACAACTGCTCACAATGCGCAACTATATTTTGAACAGGCGCACACCAAAGTGCACACTTGTTTTTCCCACTCACGTGCCACCATGCGTGACTGTTTTCCACACAGCTACACATCATGCATGGGAGAGGAAATTATACTTGTGCATCTCAGCATGGGTATCCTTCCTTCTCCCATGCATTCGTGGAACCACCCCTACAAAAATCCCTTGTATAGCCACCTGTATGACCCTGCCCAGAAAATAAACCCTATCTACTATGTAGGAGATTGAGAGCACTAACCCGGCTCTCGCAAATAATGGATTAGTCAGATCAACCTCCTGTAATTGTCAAATCTCCTTGATAAACTTCTCGTCAACTCACTACGGCTGCAGGTACAAATGATGTGGCATTGTGGGCCCTACAACTATATATTGCCCCCTTTTCCAAACTTCCACCCTCAATTACAAGAGCTCAGAACATCCGTTTTCCTATCCGTCTTCAGCCATGGGATCAGGATCTCACCACCTACACAGTTACATTCCTTGGGTCACCATCCATCCTCAGCCCCGGGGCAGCATTTTTTTCACATCAAATCCAGGTACGCATGATCATGTTCAAAATTATCAAATAGTTGTTATATGATTTATCTTCAGATATTGTTCACATCGGGTATTTGGATTTCATGTATGAAGGTCCTTGGTCGTCACAAATAAGCGCAACCCCTTCAAGTATATGATTGACACTGGCATGTAATCATTCCCTTAGAATATCAATTGCATCTCCTAAGTCACACCCCTCAACATTTTCCTGTAGGATCCTCACATTCGGCTCTGCAGTACTATCACCTCTGCTGCATTTTGGTACTGTCACTCGATAGAACTCTCCCCTACATGAGTTGTCCCATTCATATTCCCCCTAGCACTTTGACACTCATGCTGATTTCACCCCCTAGGGATGGGAGTCTCGATAGTCTTACACATGTTCGAGAATCAGCCACATACTCCTTCTCCTCATTATGATAGCTTTCCCAAATGGACTCCTAGGATATCTCCTCATGGTTCTCGTTTGAATGCACTCCTGCAGTATCATTAACCCTCCATATCATCTACAATCTGTTTTCCCACCTGCAAATTTCCCTCCATTCATTTACCTCATACAGA
>JZKD02S2273400.1:243483-260402 GCA_000966675.3 Picea glauca
CCAAGCTATCTTGCACTAAGGCATCTTTTTTTGTATCTGTACACTCAGCCCAAATTATTCTTTATTCATTTGGCCGTTATTAAAAGCCTTTTGTTCCTAGAATTTACATATGTTTTTTTCTCCCTTGGTGACCTTCTTTTTTCTAGCAAAGAAACCCATGTTAGCCTTGGTTGGGGCATTCATTACCTTCTACTCTTGTTGACATCGTCCATAAACCTCGAGTATCCCACAGTCCATGTACACCTGATCTCTGAGTTTGTCCACTTTGTCACGACTCTGGCACAATTTAACCCATGTCTAATCATCCCCCTGACGCTAGATCCAGTTTCACGGTTGCTGCCACTCATACTTCACATATATCCCAAACCAAGGGCAGTCTTGAGTCTCACCACATCTTTACTTTGTCCATGTACCTCACCAGTTCCTAATCTCATCCAGTGGATTTCATGAAGCCCTTTTCTTCTTAGAGTCGTGTCTCCCTTTTTGTCGACATCAACATCCTTTCTAGAAGGGTGACAATATCTTGACTCTCATTACCTTTACAATGAGGAGTCTCGGACGACACAGAGAGAACCATCATTTCTCTCTGTTGTCATTAACCTCCATAAAATTTTTACGTCAACACAATCTCACGTTACGGTGGGTCTTACTTTGCGACCATTGCAGTTGTTTTATACTAGTCGAAGACCTATGAATTTGTTGGGCCATCAATGCCTACGAGTCCTTGACACTTCTTACAGGTGTCATCATCTCTTTTCAGAGTATGTTCACCATCAGAATCGTCATCTTCCATTATCAAACCACCCCGGAGGGTGATGCAGTTATCTACATCAGCATACAACTTCAATTATTGTCTTACATATTTGAGTTACATGACATGAGCATGGGGCATGCCTGCCTCATTTGTATACATCTTTTATTTTTTCTACACCTAGAGAAATGTTTGGGTCCCACAGTTTCCCCTCTCCTTCTGACAAATCACTCTTGCAGTTCCTATCAACACTCTTTCTTACAATGGTACTCTCAGTAGAAGAAACATGATGTATTTTGGCTATACGTATGCTCCTAACCTCACACATCAGGGGGCATCTATTATCATTGAAATTCCATCTGCAAATGGTCATAGGAATCCAACATCTCCAAACACCTATTAGTTCATTCACAGCCCCAAAAATACATTTCCAAAGGGCACAAAAACTATACAACTCATTATAAAATTGACATGCACAGAAACACTACATGAAGCATGCGCATGTGCACAGGCCAAAGAAGTAAAAAAAGCACAGATGCACCTGATGCACGACTATGTACGATAAAATTTGTGCATTCCTATGAATGACGCATTTGAGTTTCTTGTCGGCGCCTCACCCACTTCTGGTTCAGCTCCCAAGTAAATTTGACCCTCAAATTTGAGCTGAATCTGAGTGGGGGGTTGGTCAAAGACCTAAGGGTGCCCTAAAGGGCCCCTTATTCACACTAAAGACCGGTTGGATAATGCCTCAAATATTTGCTATAAAAAGAGGCCATGGGTACACTATGAATTGAATAATCTCATTGTATTGTTATGTTGCCTATATTCTCTTACAAGGAACCTCTTTCCTTCCTAGAGCATACTAGCATCATCTCATTAAGCTATTCACCTCACCTCTTGAGGGAATAAGCTTGGATTTCTTCACCATTTACTTTCTAGTTTTCCATTTGTAAGAAGAGCTCTCACATAGGGGACTCAAGAACCCTCCCTTTGGTGTTTTCCCACTAATATAATTTCTCCATTGGTGGCATGAATATTGGTCAATTTTTTGATTAATTTTGGTTCTAATTTCCTTATTCATTTTAGTTTTGTTTATTTACTTGTTATTAGATTACTTGTTTGTTTATTTCATGTGATTGAGTCATTTTATTCATACACTAACCTTTTTCTTATCTAGCAGGCCCAACTAAACTTGCATGTGCCCTTCTTTTGCTCATTGGAGTGACGAAAATGACACAACACTCATTACAACCATCTCTTTTACAATACATTAGGAGTGTATTTTTGTATTCAGTAACTGTCATCACGTCAGACGACAGTTACAATGTTTCATTTCACATTCCCGATTGGGACTTTACAATGATTGCAACATAATCAAAATGTAGAAGTCTATTACAAATAATCAAGTAGTTTTTAGAATTTTCATTTTGTCCCGAAAGTATTTCCATAGTTTGAAATATTCTGATATGGAATCTATTCTTTTTAGCTACATTTTCTCAAGCTCAATTTCACCATCACAGATAGGGGTCAGCCCAGTCACTACTTCTATCTTTAGGGATTCTTCTTCCTGTTATATAAATTGTTTGGTTGATTGGATCAACTAGTTTGGCTTTATTATCCTGGTTTCTAACACTTCCTTGTCAAACTATTAATTTCTTAAATGGAATTCATGTTGAGGTTCCTTCTAGTCTCCACATCTTCTATTGTCATCTGAGTTGGTCCTGCTTTTTCTAAATTTGTCAGGGTTTCCATCCTAATTTTTTTTAGTAGGTCATATGTTGTTCTCCATGGTCTTTTACAAGATTTTCAACTGTTTCCTAGGTGTTTTTGATATTATGGAGGATATATTTTATAGTGTTGAGTAACACCTGGTATTAGATCCTCTACTTGGATGTATACATTGGTAGGATGTTAGTAGGATTATCAAAATCAATTTTCCAGTTGACAATACAGTCATAGGTTCTTTGAACTTTCTGATACTTTTCCTTCACACAATTCATATGCTTACCCAACTTGAGGTGATCCGACCGATTCTTTTGAATTCTGTGTAATAAAAAGAAGAATTTATTTTACACATCTCTTAGTGCTTCATTTTCTCAAGTATCCTATTATTTGATTATCTCAAAGACAACAATTCCCTTTTTGATTTCTTCTATAGTCTTCTCCAGGAGATCATTGTATTGTTATGATTTCCAAAATTGGTCCTCTATTTTTTAATTATATTTACTTAATATCTCCAATTCCCCCCCTTGGAGCCTCGTCACTTATTAAGCATTTGTGGTTTTAATCTACTCTATTTATTTTTTATGCAACTTCTAGTACAATCTAACATTTTTCTCAAATTATGCACTCAATTCCTTTTCTTGAAGTTGAAACTTCTTCTCGGTCAAACGTTTTGCTTTCATGGCCTCTGTTGGGATAGGATTTTGGGACCAGTATTGGGAGCTATGTATAGTACATAGAAGAAGGAAAGACAATTGGAACACATTTGGGACCAGCACACACAAAGGAAGGAAGACCATTGAAGTTGTTAGAAAGTTTGGGTCCATTGACAAGGGTTAATCCCTATTGTAATTGTATAAATATGTAAGTGTTTTGGGATAAAAAGTAGTCAGACAATTAATTATGTAATGTGATGTAAGAGCAGAAGTATGCAATGTATGTGAGGATGAAAGAGTAAAGAGTGACAGAGATAAATAGAGAGATAGGAAAATGACAAGGGTGTGATGTATAGCGTAGTGCACATATTTTTTAATCAATGATTCAGAATAATATAATAAGAAGTCGGTCGTTGTGGACGTAGTCCATCTTGGGTGAACCATGCTAAATATGGTGTCTCTATGTCATGATGTGTTTGTTGTTCTATTTATTGTGTGCATATTATGTATCTCTATTATTTTGAATATGTTACAAGTTATTATGCTTGTGCACACATGAAATAAGGTATAAGAAACTAATGATAAGTATAATGGTTATGAGGAATGCCTCACATCCCTTCACCACTACAGAAACATGGTTTTTGTAGTTCCCATAGATACCTCAATTAAGACATCACCTAATTGTGGGTGATGCCGATAGGGCCGGTATCTAAGGGTTTTGTTGGTGAATTCATGTTGAACTCTATGTCTTCCCACTGTGCACCAACAAATGGTTCCATTGCTGGGATTGAGATCTGTGACTGAGGGGAATGTGGAGGCCAACTAAGGAAGAGATAAGAAAGTGGTTAGAGGAAAAGGAGCATGAGTTTTCCAAAGATCAAAATAATAACTCATAGATCAGTTCGAAGAAGTGGATACAGAGGTATGTATTTACATATTACATGATATTTTCTTTGTTGATTTCCCAATAATTTTGGTTGAGTGGTTACAGAGGTTCACTGAAAATAACGAGAAATTATGCACTATTGTTCCGAGGTGTTGGACCCTTGAGTTTATTTGGAAAGTTAATACTATAAGTAATCGGATCTTGCACATAGTTGATTTATGGTTGGATAGTGTATTGGGGGTTATATTACTGAGTTTTCTATAGATTGTACCCAATCATATAATACTACTTAAAGAGAGTTCTTTAAAGGTCTGCATGGAAGATATTTAAAATCACTGTCTACTTGGATCAAGATGTTGTTGTATGATAAGGGGGTTATGAAGTTTGAATCTGATCACCCTAGTATCTAGGAACCTTTGTGCACATAGGGGGATTGGGGGATGATCACGGGATGGTCTGAGTGTTAGAAATTTGGTTTTCATTAATGTCAACTCTAAAAGAACAAATCCCCGCAGATTGGTTGAAGAAAATGATTATGAAGGACATTACAAATTCATGTAGAATCCCCATGGATTGATAGCACTCATCAAACTGTTTCCAATGATAGGTGGCACGACAAGTGGATCCTTACGCTTGAGGATATATTCCTTCTTGAAGATGAAAATGTGAAATGGAAACAAGAAATTATAGGTCAGCCTTAAAGACAATTAAAGAAAAGTACTACAGAAAAATAAATGATAGTTTGGCCCTGATGTCAGAAAAGAAAGTGATTGGATGGGTATAAATACACATGGAATACTCTCTCATTTGAATCATCCAAGAAATAAAGTTCTAAGCTCAAGTTTGGTAGAGAAGTTGTACGGAGGAAGCTGCACTCAAAGCTGCAGGTGCGAGGAAGGTCAAAGTTGCAGGTGCGAGGGGGATTTATGAAAATCCCTATTTGATTAAGACCTCTAGGGTTGAGAATATAGTGTCTTGTGAGGCACTTACAGGTTTTCCTAACCTCATCATGCGAGGCCCCACTAGTTTCCTAATATCTGTCATGTGAGGAGCTTTGTAATCTGAACAACTAACAAATAATTGCAGAAGGTTTCTAGGAAACAGATCAGTCTTGAAGAACTATTGACCAGGTTTATGTGATTGTTGGATTTATGGTTTAATGGTGACTATGAAAAAATTATTTTCTCATATATCTAAACTTAAGGGTGGAAGGAAGGGGAAAGGAAAGGGGGTTGCATCCTCCTTCCGATTGGTGCTGAAAAATATATAGAGTTTGAGTTTCCTTCAGGTTGGAGCCTGAAAATTAGGGGGTCGAATCCTCCTACTAGTTGGAGATGGAGAACTTGGAATTTGTAGCTTCCTTTTAATGAAATATTTTATTATATAAGAAAAACATTAAGTGGATTTCCACTTATATCTATTGTACATTATGTATCTCTTCTTGTGCTCTTCATTGGATATATTATATGATTGGAAAGTAAAGTTGTAAAAGTGTTAAATTGTACTTGATACTAATTCACCCCCCCTCTTAGTATCGATAATGAGTGTATGGAGAAGAGGGATATAAGAAGGAATAAATGAGGAACGAATGGAATAAGAATGACAAGAGACGAAGAATGTGCAATAGAAGAAGATATTGGAGTATTGCACAAGGGAAAATGATTGTGGTACAGTAGGAAGAGGACTGTGGCCGATAGAGAAGAGAAACATCATGAGGTTGAGGAAAGAGACAATGGAATAGTAATCTATATTGAAGGAATACCACACACAACATAAAATAATTTTCATCTCAGTCCAACAAAAGGATATCCATTACATCCCACTCATGCTAGAATCTGCATCAAACCCATGACCCTATGTGCGTCTCCAAGGTTTGAAACTTTGTCGTAAACACTTGTAGTTAGTGAGGACAACAAGGATAAAAATAAAGTTAGTCAGAGTAGTGGAAGTAGTGCGATAAACCATAATTAGTTAGTGACATCAAAGAAGAATACTACGTAGTGAAAAATGGCGGGGGTAGACCCCACGTTGAGAATGCTTGTCTTTCATGGAGTAGAGACAAAAGATCCAAAAAAACACTTATTTGTATCTAAAGAAATATGGATCATGAAGAACATCCATGATGAAGATGCGAAAATCATGCAATTAGTGATGACATTCAGAGACTGTGCGTTACTCTGGTATATGAAGTATCAATCCACTTCGCCCACAGGACAATCTAGAATGTTGGTAGACATCAGGAAAAACTTTTTAAAATAATTACATAAACCAAAGTCTGAGTCACAGTGTATTAAATAAATGAAAGATATCAAGTAGTTGCAGAATGAATCAATATCTGATTTTGACCATAGATTCAAGATACTAATGGATCGATTGACCTTCCAGATTCACGATGAGAAACATAGGGAATGGTTCATTGTGGGATTATTACCATATATATGATTCCCATTAACACATCATAAGATTATGTCATAGTCATAAGTGCTAGAGATAGACATGAAATTGGAAGAATCCCCTATAGGAGAAAATGGAACAGGGATGGCTCAAGTTCAGTCACAGCTAGCAACTTTGAAAATTCAGTTCTACGAGCTTGATAAAGTGAAATAAAAGTGCAAAGAAGTTTGGTCTATCACATGAAAAAAACAAGGGAATCATAAGAACAAGTGTCCATATTTTAAAGAATATTTGGCTACAGGAGCATAGAATCCATTAGGCCTAGGAGGATTGGTGTGGTGTGAAATATGCATAACAATGGGTCATCACCTGACTTCCTATCCATTGATTCAGAAATATCAGAGCACTGCCAAGAACTTGTTTTTCAATTTTTTTATTTCATGGGACATGACGAAAAGGAAGGTCACACACTCATTATAATGAGAGAACACACTGTAGATGCATATAGATTTCAATTGGAAGAAGGATCGAAAGGAGGGGTGTTGAAATAAAAGGAGGAAGAAGAGAATTCTGAGGCTAGAAAAGAGGAGGATTCGACAGAGGAAGAGGACCAATTATTTGTTATAACTGCAACTAGCTTTGGCATTTGGCACGAGATTGTCTAAACCCATGTACAACATTCACATAATATAGGCATCTGGATCATGCGAAGGAAGACTTTCCACATTTTATAACAAAGTGGAAAGAAAATAAGAACCAAATTGTTTATATGATAAAAGTGGAAGAGCATGATGATCGAACAAGGGTAGTAGCAGTTACATCTAGAGGAGAAAGAACATGAGATGATGTGGAAAAACAAGGAATTCAGACTGATTAGTGGGTTAGGAAAGAAATAGAACCTCATTCGACATTTGATCCTCTTAAATAAAGAGACACACATAATCAAGCAAGGAAGGAGTTGTTAGAAACAAAATGGGTAGCATCGACTTCACAACTTGTGTATGACATGCCTCCATCCTATGACCCCTCGATGACAGAAAGGAAAGTTGAGAAGATAAGTACTCTAAAAAATTTCTTAAAGAGTTGTTTATAACTAATTAAGGATGAAACTACATTGAAGTCACTGCACAGGATGATCGACCAATGCACGCAAGATAAAGAAGTACCTAGTGCACAACAAGCATTTGACTAGGTACCACGCAAGAAAAGGATGAATAGGAAATTCTAACTTAATGTGCAGGTAGGATATTATGATATGGATAATATCATATTGGATCTAGGATCTGATGTGAATTTCATTCCGACGAAGACATGGGAAATGATGGGGAAAACCAAAGTTGATCTAGTCACCAATTCAATTGAGGCCAACAAACCGACATAAGATTGTTCTAATTGGAATACTGATAGGGGTGAATGTTAACATCGATGGAGTGCGAATCATAACATATTTTGAACTAAATGATATAGTGGATGGTATTAAACCTTATCCATCATTACTTTGACTCGATTGGAATTTTTATAACCAAATCATTATCGATCTGAATAAGAGGAAAATGATATTTGAAGTAGCAAACTTGAGAATTATCGTGCTATTGGATCCCACAAAAGAAGGAGATATGTGGAACCAACATGGGGAAAATAACTTGATAACCTTTCAAATGTGACAATGCAGATGGTTGACTATATTAATCTTACTGCTGAGGGTGTACTCAGTTGGTGAAGTATCAGTTCGTGCACGTCGGATTCAAAAGAAGCCCTAGGACATTGGCAACATAGATTACATGAAGTGTCTACAAGGAGATGTTCTTGTATTAATTGCACATTACGCTAGATTACAGCTGAGGTATGTGATCCCTCGAAGTGTGATGGAATAACAGATGTATATCATTTTGTAAAATAATTTTAATTGCAGATACCAGATCAACAAAGATTACTAGTGTTAGATATCGTGTTAAAAGAAACTCTTGCAATATGGTGGGTTATGAATAAGGATAGAATAGAGAATTTGAAGTAATGTAGAAGACTGTTACATGTTAGGTTTGGGACAAAAACTAAATATTCTGCACATAAGTATACTGAGTTGAGTTTTCCTACTGATCATCTTTCATGATGCACTACGACATGGAGTTTAGTACCTAAGAAAGAATGCACACATTGGTTTTTACACACTTTGGACACGATCCCGAAGAACTGGTACTTAGAAATCGAAGTACATAGAAGAAAAAAATACTGGGAATACTTGAATCATATCTTTAAGTTAACTTTCAAGTTTGAAGATGATTCCCCTTCAGTAGACACAACTTTGCATATTATCAAGAACATGATCTTTACATCAGAAGACTTGACGATACCAACAACCTTATATAATGAACCCATATATTCTATGACTTTTCAAGAGGTGTTTGAATGCTATAACGTGGTTGGAGAAGACCAGGAGGACAAAGACCCGATAAATTTGCAAATACCATAAATCGAAGGAGAGCGCATAGTAGAGGGTCCTGAACTTGAATTTGTCGAGTATGCAAATCCATTGAAAATGCGCAAGGTGAATATTGGTACAAAGGATAATCCCAAGTTCAAAACCATTGGAGATTACTAGAATGAAGAAAATGACGAGAATATTTTTGATTTACTGGGCGAATACTAGGACATTTTTTCTACTTCATTTTCTAAAATGAAATGGATTGTTGGGGAGCTAGGGGAGATGAATATTCCTTTGAAGATGGATGCCAAGCAAATGAAGAAGATACCATACCGATTGAACCCAATATATAAGAATAAATATATAGGATGTTGGAAGCTGTGATTATTGAACCTATCACAGAGTCATAATGGATCAGTCCGATGGTGATTCAAGACAAGAAAACATGTGGAATTAAAATTTGTGTGGATCTGCGAAAATTTAATGATGCTTACTTACATGACCTATTTCCTGCCTTGTTTATAGATGAAGTTTTGGAGAATGTAGGAGGTCATGAAGCTTACTCATTTACTGATGGATTCTCTGGGTATCACCAAATTAAGATTGCACATGAAGATAGGCATAAGACAACATTTTTGATATAATGGTAATGTTATCAGTATACATTCATGTCGTTTGGGTTGAAAAATGTGCCAACCATATTTTCTCGATTTATTGTCATAGATTTTAAAGAATTCATTCATACATTTCTAGAAGTATTTTTAGATGATTGGATAGTGTTCAATTTGTTGAAATATCATGTTGAAACTCTGCACTTGATGCTGGACAAATGTAAATAGTTATAGATTTCCTTGAACTTGAATAAGTGTATTTTATGTGCACCATTTAGAATTTTGTTGGGCCATGTAGTATGTTAACAAGGGCTTTTAGTTGATCCTATGAAGATTGTTGATTTTATACCACCTACTTCAGTGTGACAACTACGGGAAATATTGGTTCATATGGGGTACTACAAAAAATCCATTAAGGGATACACACAAATCATAGCCATGTTGGAAAAATTGTCGAAGAAGGAGGTTAAGTTTCAATGGAACGAGGAATGTAAACAAAGTTTGGATATCTTGAAGCAGAAATTGGTTACCAAACCTATTTTAGTATTTCCATATTGGAAGAAGGAATTCCATGTCCACATAGATGCATCATCTTTAGTGTTAGGTGTAGTTCTATATCAGCCAGGGGAAGGACTTTTGGATCATCCCATTTCATTTTCAAGAAGAAAGTTGTCGAATACTGAATAGAATTACACTACTACAGAACATGAAGGACTAGCAATGGTGTATGCACTACACAAGTTTAAGAATTATCTACTAGGATCACACTTTAAAATGTACACAGATCATTTTTCACTGAGATACTTAGTCAATAAGCCAGTGTTGGGGGGGAATATATATTCAAATGGATGTTATTATTTTAGGAGTATGATTTTGAAGTAATTGTGAAACCAAGGAAATTAAACTCAGGACCTGATCATTTGTCGCTCATATTAACATGAGAAGATCCAGGAAATTTGAATGATAGTATACCAGATGCACACTTGTTCGCAGTATAGATGGTAGATGATTAATTTAAATATATTGTCCAATTCTTGAGCATAGGAGTAGCCCCACCCAACTTTACAACTGCGCAGAAGAAACAATTAGTAGTAAAGGAAACAAATTATCATCTTATAGTGGGAAATTTGTATAAATTAGGTGGGGATGGTATTCTTCAATGATGCATATTGGAGCACGAGAAGCCTATGATATTATTAGAGGCACATGAAGGAGTTGTGGGAGGCCACTATGCAGGGAAAATGACAACTCAAAATATTTTGCGTGCAGGATTGTGGTGGCCCACTCTTCATAAGGATGCTAAGGAGTTCTATCAAACCCATGATGTCTGCTAGAGACTTCGAAATCCATCTAGAAGAGACAAGATTTCTTAATATCGCAAGTTATGTTGCAAACTTTTGATAAATGGCTAGCTGATTTGATTGGACCGATAAAACCACCAGCAAAAAGGTTAGGAGCAAGATATATAATTGTTGTGAAAGATTATTTTACCCGATGGGTTGAAGTAGAACCTATTAGAGATTTCAGCGCAGAGACTGCTACACAGTTTCTCTTTGAGAATTTTCGATAATCCTTATGAGTGATTAGGGGACCCATTTATTGAATAGAACGATTGCTTCTTTGATATAATAATTTCATATTTATAACTAGAAGATCACACCTTATCATCCTCAGGTGAATGGAACAATCAAATCATTTAACAAGTTCCTAGAGCATGCGTTGACAAAGATATGTAATGAAAATCGAGATGATTGGGACTTAAGGATTCCTGCAGTATTATGGGCATATTCGACTACATGTAAAAAATTGATAGGACATACACCATTCTGATTAGCATATAGATAGGAATAAATTATGCCGATGGAATTCAATGTGCTGAGTTTGCGCATTTTCATGTTGACATAGACCATAGATTCTAGCGCAGTAGAGAAAACACTGTCAAAGCTAGTGGAACTAGAGGAAGACTGATTTGTCACAAGATTTCATTAGCGGGTTCAAAAAGCACGCAAAAAGGCATGGCATGAAAAACATATTAAAAAGAATAAGTTCTAGATAGGAGACCTAGTTTTGCTCTATGAAAACAAATTTTCGTAGCACCTTGGAAATTTCCAAATGCATTGGTTGGGTCCATATGTGATAAGACTTATGACAGAAGAAAGTGTTGTTCAATTGGAGAAATTGAATGGGGAAACCATGGAAGGGATTGTAATGGTAGTCGACTGAAAATGTATAGGGACAATTGTGCTTTCACGCACTAGTCTGAGCACACAATATGTGTACCATGGTATTTTTATTATATTCTATTATAGAGGAAAAGAAAAAGAAATAAAAGAGCTTGAGGCAAGCCACAATAAACATTTAAAGAGATACATTTCTAAATTGGGCATCATTCAAAGAGTCAAATATGAATAAGAAAATGTTGTGGAAAGGAAGGAAAATTGAACTAGTGCAAAAAGGAGAATTGAAGACCCATGATAAGGACCTGCACAGAGGATGTGTAAAGCATTAAAGAAAAAACATAATGGAGATACAATGGGAACACATAGTCATAAATGAATAATGATGATGATATTTTGATAGGATGGAAAATATATACCAAGATTCACCAGAAAATATGAATTTAATGAAAAATCTGGAAGTAAATGAATGTGAATACAACCAGATGGGACTAAAAATTTGGGCGTGAAGAGGAATGAAACAACTAGAAACAACCTATAAAAGAAGACAAGGGACAATGATAAAGGGTTTTGTTGCATAGACATTCGAAGAGAACAAATATCTAGAGAAGAGTCGAGTGAGTTGCAGACATAGACGAACTAAAGAGAGGTATGGCACCACCAAAGGAAGGAGCATCCACATTAGGAATGAAGAAGCCATGCACTAAGAAGGAAACAACACCAGTATAGGAATAAATCCCCAGAGTAGAGGCATAAGACCCAATCAAATTTTCTAGAGTGTATGTGCCACCTAGAATGCCTACAACAAAGTAAATTATATTGTAGAACGCCTCAAAGTATGACTTGGTTACACTAGTGATTCCACTTGGGGTCACTGTCAAGGGAGATATGTTGTGTGTGAAAGGAAACCTAAGGTTTTCATACCATGATCTGGAAGATCTAAAGAAGTTTCCATAGTTAGTGCCACATAATTACCTATGCACATCATCCAACCCAGATTCACTTATAACCACATTATAACTGCAAGAATGGGCCATGAGACTGCAAAGAACAAGCATACTGAAGCTATTGGAGATCCCACATTTTAGCAGAAGCACAGAAATAAACATCTATGTCAAGTTATTACTGAGTTACATCCATGGATGGTTCCTCTAATTGGACATGCCAGTGTCAATTGACACCCAACTCATTGTGTGGATTACAGGATTGTCATCAGTAGGAGAAGACCCATTACCTATGTTCACAGACAAGGCTCACAAGAAAGAACTAGCAGAAAGAATGAAGGAAAAATAGACACACACATAGGATCACATGGATTAGGCATATCAAGCATCAACAATGATTATAAGGTTTGTGATGCAGGCATTGGCATGCAAATTACTCAGCAAGTGTCATAGAGATTAGGTGCTAGTAGAAGTAATAGAAGCAACAAAGAAGTGCACGATAGGAGTACATATGAACTGGGAAACATTTTTGGTAAATCAGTTCTTAACTAACTACAGGAAAGCATAGGAAAAAGGAATGAAGTTTCATTATGCTTGGTTTTTTATTTGATTGCATTAGTTGCTTGGAGGGAGCCGAAATAAACCTAGTTCCTAGAAGGTATGCAACAATCATTCCTGGAAATAAGATATGCCTCTTTGTGTCATACCACACACAAGAACATGCAAATGGGTAACAACATTTCCTTATACATCTATTAGGATACAACCCGAAAATGAATCGAGGACACGCCGCGCATTCTAACCCCGATAGTTGAAGCATACAAAGAAATTGTGTGTTTCAAGGTGAGGCCATACCACATGTATGCTCAAGCAAAGAGGGATATAGATCAACAATGGTTTCTTACTAGCTACATACTGATAGAGAAAGATGCCATCCATATTGTCAATGACTAGGAAGCAGAGTGGAAAACACCAGTGACAAAAACAATGCAGAAGGAGACCCATCAACTAGAGAAGGATCAAGAAGAAGAACATAAACATGAAGAACAAGGGAAGGGTGAAGGCAACACTAAAACTATTAATGTTTATGCCATTATTATAGTTATTTTCATTTCAATAGATAACAACAACATAAAGACAAGATCACTGATAAATACACAATCACAAGAGACACAACATTTATCCTGGGAAACCCTCTAGGGGAAGAAAACCCTACAAAACTTCCTTATTATAGATAGCCAATACAATGCCAAGAGATAACTCAAGATAATACAGAAGATCCTCTCCAAAAGATGCGCCACTCTTTCTCTTTCTTATCCAACTGCAATTCTGAAACTTGTCTCTCAAATGAGCAAGTGAGTTGTGTGTCTAAGTGAGGCACTGGCCTCTTTATTTATACAAGACTGGCACGTGTGAAGTGTCTCTTCACTGGCAGGGCCGACTTCTCAAACTGGGTGGTTATAACCACCTTTATTATATTCTGGGGCCTTTTTAATATCTGTTGGGGCCGACTTCTTATTCTACCTATTATAATTATCATTTGACCAATCCACAAAAGGGGATTTGGTCCTATTACAATAGCCGACATGATCAATCCACAATGGGGATTGATCCAATGAATAATATATCAGATAATAATAAGAATACACTTTGCAGTTACATTATTTCAACACTTCCCCTTAACAAGAAGGGTATTCTTCAACAACATCAGGTGAGAGAGAGGTCTGCATCATCAATGACATCAAGAGGGAAGCATCATCAATATCATCTTGGAGCACTGACTGGCATATCTATAAATCATCGAAAGTTTTCTTCATTGGAAGGCATTGTCATTCTCAAAGGAATGTAATCATCATCTGCATCAATATGGATTACTAGAAAACTAATACATCATCATCATCACAGCATGAGGTTGGATCATCATCATCATACTAGAATGGCTTTACGTCACAACTATCAAGCCAAAAGCACAGTTCTAGTCTCGTCTCATAGTCTTGCTTTACGTCATAGCAATAAAACTGGAAGCAAGATACTTGTCCTGCTTTACGTCACAACCATAAGGTCGAAAGAAGGATGCTAGATTGGATTTACGTCACAAATATCTAGCCAGAAGCACAATGCTAGCCTCATCTCATCATCTTGATTTACGTCACAACCATAAGGTTGGAAGCAAGATATACATCTTGCTTTACGTCACAACCATCACGTCGGAAGCAGGATACTAGATTGGATTTATGTCACAACTATCTAGCCAGAAGCTTAGTACTAATCTCATCACATCTTCTTTCTTTACGTCACAACCATAAGGTCAGAAGAAAGGAACACATCCTACTTTACATCACAACCATCAGGTTGGAATCAGGGTACTAGACTTGCTTTACGTCGCAACTGTACAATTGGAAGCATAGTACTAGTCATATCACATCATCTTTCTTTACGTCACAACCATAGGGTTTGAAGCAAGGTATATGTCTTGCTTTACATCACAACCAACAGGTCAGAAGCAAGATACTAGACTGGATTTACATCACAACTATCCAGCCAGAAGCTCAGTGCTAGTCATATCACATCATCTTTCTTTACGTCACAACCATCTGGTCAGAAGCAAGAGATGTCTCATAACAAAAACTACTCCCCCTTTCGAGGAAGGTCCTTTCGAACTATATAAATATTATCTCGAAAGTGCTCAAACTTTACACAAGATAGAGGCTTGGTCAACACATCAACAACTTGTTCATCCATGCTAATGTACTGGAGCTTTAAGGCTCCTCTATGCACCATGTCACGGATGTAATGATATCAGATCTCTATGTGCTTTGACCTGTCATGGAATACAGGATTCTCTATCATCTTTATGTAACTCTGGTTGTCACATAGTATCGTGGTTTCTTCCATCTCTAGGTCAAATAGACTAGTCAAAAACTTTCAAAGCCATATATCTTCGTAGCTGGAAGAACATGCAACAATGTATTCTGCTTCCAATGTGATGAGAGCAATGCTAGATTGATTCCTACTCTGCCATGAGATCATAGCTGATCCCAAACTAAAATAACATCCTGAAGTGATTTTCCTATCATAAACACTCCTTCCCAATCTGCATCAGTATATCCACTCAATGTGAAATCATGATCTCCATCATAGTTGAGACCACAATCTATTGTACCTTTAAGGTACCTCATAACATGTTTTGCAGCCACAAGGTGAACATGTCTGGGCTCTACCAGAAACTGACTCAAGGTGTTAATGAAAAAACAAATGTTTGGTCTGGTGTTCATCAGGTACATCAACGATCCAATAATCTATCTGTACAAGGTGGCATCAATCAGTTTTGACAAAGTGTCGACCAACAACTTCAGTTTCGCTTCCATGGGTGTATTCATGGGATTGCATTCCAACATGTCGAATCTCTTTAGGATTTCAACTGCACACTTCCCTTGGTTAAGGAAGATTCTCTCTGGACTTTGCCATACCTCAAGACCTAAGAAATAATGCATTAGGCCAAGGTCTTTCATTTCAAATTCTAAGGCAAGTCTCTTCTTACATTCGGTGATGAGATTTTCTTCTCCAATTAAGAATAGTCATCCACATATAGCAATAATATCACTGGATCATCGTTCATAACCTTGAAGTAGAGGTTAGAATCTTCTTTACTCTTGGTAAAGCCTAAGCTCGTCAAGAAACTGTCTATATGGCCATACCAAGATTTGGGAGCTTGCTTCAATCCGTATAAGGCTTTCTTCAATTTAAAAACATGAGACTTCATGTATTCAACTTCAAATCCTTGAGGTTGCTCTATATACACTTCCTCTTCAATGACACCACTTAGAAATGTTGTCTTTATGTCCATCTGGTGTAACTTCCACTTCATATTAGCTGCAAGGGCTATGATGGTTCTAATCGAAGTGTATCTGGCTACATGAGCGAATGTTTCTTCATAGTCAATGCCTTCTTTATGAGAAAATCTCTGAAAGATGAATCTTGCTTTATATTTTTCAATACTTCCATTAGCATCATGTTTTATTTTGAAGAGCCATTGGGAGGATACCACATATTTACTCTTCAGTCTGGGAACTATTTCCCATACATCATTCTTGACTATGGATTGGTATTCCTCTATCATGGCATCTGTCCATTCTTTCATCTGAAAGGATTCTTCAAAGCTGGTAGGCTCCTTCTCTAGGAGGTCACACATCAAAGCCATATAACTGGAAAATGGCTTTGGTCTTTTCACCTGTCTCGTCGTTCCTTGGGGAACACCATACTTCTCCCCATCTTGAATAAGCTCTCTGGCCCAAGATGGATTTCTTTTATGGAGGATTGTCATCTGAGGTGGTTCTTGAAATTCCACTATATCAT
>JZKD02S2273400.1:260452-276646 GCA_000966675.3 Picea glauca
AGACCTCATAGTATCCCACAAATATTCCCTTCTTTCCTGAAGGTTCCAGCTTGTTTCTCTTCTCTTTCGGTATATGAATAAATACTGGGCAGCCAAATATTTTGAGATGGCTTACTTCTGGATTCTTTCCAGTGAACATCTCTTCCGAGGTATTGAACCCAAGTGCACTATGGGATAATTGATTTTGCACATAAACAACCGTCATTGTTGCTTCTTCCCATAAGCACATAGGAAGATCTTGATCATGGATCATAGTATTCACAACTTCCATTACATTATGTTCTTTGGTTCAACTACACCATTTTTTTGGGGATTGTAGGGAGTAGTAAGTTCCCTCTTGATCCCAACATCTCTAGAGAAGATCAAAAAATCTTTTGAGGTGTATTCTCCTCCATTATCTGACCTAAGTATCTTAATCTTTCTTTCAGAAAGATTCTCTATCAAGGCTTTGAATTCCTTGAACTTGCTGAACACTTCATCTTTAGATTTCAAGAGATACACCTAGGTCTTACGAGAATAATCATCAATGAATGATACATAGTATACATACACGCTAATGGAGGCCGATGGCATTGGGCCACACACATCTGAATGAATGAGTTCTAGGACTCCTTCTTCTTTGTTGTCTCTCTTAAGAAAAGGGTTCTTGATGTTCTTCCCTTGTGTGCATCCATTGCATATGCCTTCATGGTCGACCTTAAGTTCTGGTAAACCTGTGATTGCTTTGCATATGTATGGTAGCGCCTTGTAGTTGATGTGAGATAATCTTCTATGCCAAATTTCACATGAGTTTTCAATGGCATGGGCCATTGCAGTTTCTGAGTGACCCTTTAGTCTAGACAAGCCATTTTCTTCACTTCCAATGATGATTGCTTCATTTATGGTTTCTCCTTTATCCCACATAAGAACTTCTCCATCTATAAAGGCAACTCTATAGCCTTTATTTTCTAAAGCTGAAATGGAGAGTAGGTTCTTCTTCAAACTTGGTACATATAGTACGTTCTTCATTTTTAATGAATTCCCTGAATTTAGTTTGTAGTTTGATTCTCCCACTCCCTTGATGGGATATTGGTAATTATATCCAAGTGTCACTTTCTGAGAAAAATTCTTTTCTGAAACACAAGAGAGAATGTTTTTTTGACCTGTCATGTGCTTGGAGGCACCACTATCAATGAGCCACATGTCCTCTCCATGTGTTACCAATATTGAGAGGGCCAAGATTAAGACATAGTATTTGATCTATTCTCTTATCATCTTTGCAGGTGTTTCTTCATCTTCGACTACATGAACATGGTGCCTCTTATGTTTCCTCTTGTATTCTTCTTGTCTGGATGGACATAATTTCACAATGTGTCCCATCTTGTCACAATGATATCATTTTACAGATGAGTAGTCTCTTTCCCTTCGTTGTCCTCTCTTCTGAAATCTCCTTGGATGAGATTCTTTATTATTGAATCTGTTTGGTGGTTGAGGCTATTTATGAGTCTCCTTGTGGAAGTATGGTTTCTTCCTTCCTCTTTTGGTGTGAGTAGCTAGGGCTTGATCATCATCTCTTGTTAGTAGCGCTTCACGGTTAGCTACTCTTGTTTCTTCTTGGATGCATTCTTCCCATAGACTATCAAACTTTAGTTTCTCCATTCTAGCACATATCATTTGGATGAATGCATTCCAAGGTCTTGTGAGACCATTTAGGGCCTTCATTATGATCTCGTCTTTGTCTATGGTGTCTCCAATTGCTTCTAACTGTTGTTTGAATTATGAAATTCTAGAGAAATATTCTTGGATCATTTCTCCTTTCTGCATCCTCGTATTCTTTAGCTGAGTTCTTAGATTCATCTTCTGGTTTATGTTCTTTCCTTTGTATAGTCTACTTAGGGCATCAAACATTTCTTTCAAAGTGTTCTTTGATGACACATAAGGAATCAAGTGGTCTTTGATTGAATCTGCAATGATTCTTTGGACCCTGATTGTGTTCTTTTGATGCTTTTCTTTCTCTACGACATCTTCGGGTTCCGACACTTCTTCTTTGATGAATATTTCTAGGTCATTCTCTACAAGGATCAGGCTGATCCTATACTTCCAGTCATGTAAGTTTTCCACGCCTTCCAGTTTTTCAGCAAGCTTCGTGCTTGTAGACATCTTTTACCTGGAGCTAGGAAAATGACCAAAAAATGAAAGTGCTCAAAATCAAATTTTGAACTTACCAGGAGATGCGCTTGGCTGAGGCGAATAACTTGGCATGCTTGGATCTAAGAAATCCAACTTTTACCCTTCCAAAATTGATCTGCATATTTCTGGACTGGTGCTTCTAGTTTTTGGGTACCTCTGGTACTTTTGGTACTTCTGGTTCACTGGTTTTCTGGTACTTTTGTGAAACTAGGGTTTCACTTTCTGGGAGATCCACCCACTGAAAAGGTGCACTGATGATGCCAAAGTAATCCTTGAGGGAGGGCACACTTTTCCATATGGTTTTGGGGCTGAAAATATTCACCATAAAAAATCCCTAATTTGCATGTACGACAACAATGACGTTTTTCTCTTGCAAAAGATGCTCTCTTCAGCTTGGCTCTGATACCATGTTAATGTTTATGCCATTATTATAGTTCTTTGCATTTCAATAGATAACAACAACATAAAGACAATATCACTAAGAAATACTCAATCACAAGAGACACAACATTTATCTTGGGAAACCTCCTAGGGGAAGAAAACCCAACAAAAATTCCTTATTATAGATAGCCAATACAATGCCAAGAGATAACTCAAGCTAATATAGAAGATCCTCTCCAAACGATATGCCACTCTCTCTCTTTCTTCTCCAACTGCAATTCTGAAACTTGTCTCTCAAATGAGCAAGTGAGTTGCCTGTCTAAGTGAGGCGCTGACCTCTTTATTTATACAAGACTGACACGTGTGAAGTGTCTCTTCATTGGCAGGGCTGACTTATCAAACTGGGTGGTTATAACCACCTTTAATATATTATGGGTCCTCTTTAATATTTGCTGGGGCCGAATTCTTATTCTGCCTATTATAATTATCATTTAACCAATCCGCAAAAGGGGATTTGGTCCTATTACAATAGCCAACATGATCAATCCACAATGGGGATTGATCCAATGAATAATGTATCAGATAATAATAAGAATACACTTTGCAGTTACATTATTTCAATAGAAACAACACTACACACTGGAGATAAGAGAAAGGAGCACCCTAAGGAGTGCTTATAACATAAACATAAGAAGAGGAAAGCATTCAAGGAAGTATTGATCCAAGCCTTGACTAAGGATAACCTGGATAATATCAGAGATCAAGTGAAGGAAGTAACTAAAGAAGCATTTCTGCAAGCTACGTAGAAACATGAGGAAATTGTTACACATCAAAATGCCACACTTAAATATCTCACCCTAAGTGTCGCAAGTGTTGTAA
Organism: Picea glauca; assembly: GCA_000966675.3. Lineage (NCBI taxonomy): Eukaryota > Viridiplantae > Streptophyta > Pinopsida > Pinales > Pinaceae > Picea > Picea glauca. Next base: position 263,882 of record JZKD02S2273400.1, read on the forward strand.
AATTGTTGTATGCACCTTGGTAAGTATCACAAGTGTCGTCAAGTTCCGTATGAACCTTACTAAGTGTCGCATTCACTTTTCTATGTTTTTCTATGTTTTTTAACCCCTTGAAACCATTAAAGAACATTTTCCATGATCCGTAAGACATATTGGAGGAAGAACCCCATAATTTCAAGGCCAGAAACACACTTTTTACTTGGAAAATCGACCATTTTTTGGACATTTTTTAAGGGTAGCGCCCCCATGGATATGCTGGGAGAGTGATACCCCATAGGTTAGTGCCCCCCTTACCTTATTTAGGGAGAGATATAACTCTCTATCTCTAATTATAGGGGAGCACCACTTTTGGTTGAGGAAAATTTGGGATCTCCCACTTTTTTCTAAGGGGCTAGCTCTTGGAAATGAGGTTGGTTTGGATCGAATACTATCCTATGGAACTATCCTAGGATAAAATACTAACATAAGGAGCCAAATCCTCAACCAATTCCCTAATCTACTCATGGTGGTTAAGCCTCTCAAAGATTATATAAGGAGGCCTTTCCAAGGTGAAAAATGGGTAAGAGATTGGAGCATATCAAACCTATGATCCTAAAGAGGAGAAATCATCAAAGAATTTTTATTTTTATTGTGTATATTTTGAGAAAGGGTTGGACGAGGAGGACTTGGAGAGGCTGCTACAACACCATCTAAAAATTGTAAGTTTTATTTTCTAAGTTCTCATTAATACTTGGACTATTTCCTTCAAGTGTATGTTTGCATGTGCTTGTCTATGGTTGTCTTAATCTACATAGATGAATTGATTCTATTTTATCCATTAGAGTAGGATATATATGTGTGTATTCTATTGTTCATTGCAGGTACTAATTTGTGCCGGGAGTCAAATCGAGCTCGCGGATTGGAGCGTCTAGGACAATGTCATAAACAAGGTACATCACACTTCCTCTCCTTCTCTCTTTTTGATGGACGTTATGAATTTATAGAAATGGCAGTGTCCAAATGAAACTTTATGTCTTGGTATAGGGGTTAGTAATCCAAAGGAAAGTTCACCTATCTATAGGGGAATATTTCCATAACATAAATTGGCGAATCCATTGGGGAAGGACATTAACTTGTCTTTCCTTGGATCGTATTAACATTTTATTTGTTTGTTATTTTTTGGTTGATTGTTTTTTGATCCTTCCCTCTTCCCTTTGTTTCATAAAGAATTAGTCATAGTTACCAAGCCAATATCTGGTGAATTTGTTCTTTTCATGCTTATTTTCAAACATCTACAGGACTAGCACTCCCACAAAGTGGATACCATGGCGTTATTCATCTGATTAGTGATTCTTAGTGGTCTCTAAGGAATATCTATAGTGTTATGTCTCTTTGATTAGTGCTTCTTAGTGGGCACTGTTGGAATGGCTTCCATGTACTCTTGATATTCAGGTTGAGGAGGCTCAACTACGATATTCTTTTCCATTGAAATGACAAAATTTATAAGGAAAAAATCGTAATGTATAAGTAATAAAAATTGGAAGTACAAAATTTATAAGTATGAAATTATTAAGTATATGATTAATATAAATCCATTTTATCACCACGGGCCTCAGTCATAGGAACATCGTCGGGTTGCACCCCACTAGGATGGGGTTGATCAGGAGAAGCATGATCTTCTGGCCATGCTACACTATCAACACATTGTTGTCCAGTACTAATGTTTTCGTTGATAGTGTTTCTCCCATGATTAAAACAAAGTAAGACATTAAATTTATGAACGATATAAAACATTTATGTATTTTATAAGTAATGAAATGTTAACGTGGAATGATTTTTATTTACCTTATCCCACAAACTGGATATTGGGGTTTGGCCCATTATTTTCCTACGATCAATGAAAACTTTATAACCGTACTTGTAACCAAGTTGGAGGACTTCCCCTGTGGTTTTAGTTCCAAATTCATCGCCCTGCATTGTGTAAGAGTATGTATTTTTAATGTTATTGGATGCAATTACCTAAAAGTTCTAAGGTGATACAAATAATATTATTAATATGTTTGGGTACTTATGATTCGTGATTGTAACCTCGAATAGCCACCCTAGCCTAGCATGTTCTAGCCATGTTTCACAATCCTTTCTCTGGTTTCCTTCGAAGTGTCAGGTAACCTATTATCAAAATTTTCAAGTATATTATATACCAGACTTTTATTTAGATCTAAAGAAAATTAAAGGTATTGAGTTCAAAATATTGTAATTTAACTTGGGGTACCAATTATTTGTTCTCTTGTTTTTCTCAATTTATTTTCTTTTTCATCATCAATGAGCACCTTCCACTCCCTCTCTCGAATCGATGGGGGGCACTCATACCTAGCATTGACCGCCAAGTTTCATCTATACACATCCCTCGTATATTTTAAATATTCTCCCACTGTAGAGGCGATCATTTTTTTATTGAAGGTGTCTAATCCAAAGAGGCCTTTAAGATAATCCAAAAGTTTTGTTTTGAGGTTGGAATTCTGGCAATTCCACCTCGTGCGTACGGTATACCCAAAAATAAACAAGGCCTTACTCTTCAGGTGCCTATAAAAATGGCCTTTTCCTACACAAAAATATATGATCATTAATTTAAAAATAATAATCTTGATGATTTATGTTTGAGATGGACAACATGAAACAATTAAAATATGAAAAACTAACTGGGAGTCTTATTTGTTTTAATGGAATTTCGTTATCGTTGACCAAAAATGTGAACAGAAGGGTCCCCGTGCTGGTCACACGTCTAGCTCTAGGAAATGCACCCATATCAACCACATCATTGACCTCATCTCTGTCACCATCTATACTAGAGCTTGGCCATTGTGTGGATGTTTGGAGGTGCATGTCATGGATTCCATCTAATGGTGTGGAAGATGGAGAAGTAAACATTATAGTAACTATATGACCCGTGTCAGGACTCTATGGCATCTCTTCAGTGCCACTACTACCAATGCTAGGATGAACAGGCTCCAAATATCTCTATATAAGAAAGAAAATGTTTTTTCGTTAGATAATGTAAAAGTTAAAAAACAAATTATCATAATTGAACTTATCAGTACATAAAAAAGTCAATTTAAATTATGGTTATTACCTGATATTTCCTAAGTTGTTTCATAACCAGATTGGTCCTTTCTATGACATCAGGACTTTGATCCGCGAGGTATAACAAGAAAGCAAGTTCCTTCTTCTCTCTAATGATTTTTTTTTAATCATTACCCTTGGATCAGGGGATGAATACAACTCCTCCTCTTAAGGGGGAATCATGATCATCATGACTTGTAGACTACATATTTCAATAAAATCAATGTTATTTCAGTTATATAAACAAATTAAATAAATAATCATCCCACAAATAAATTATATAAACAAATAATAAAATTCACGTAAAATCAAAGTCGAATTTGTTAATCATTTACATGTTCTACGGCTTCCATTTTTCCACAATCATCCTACCACATTATAATATAATTAGAACCCTGAAACATTTAAAAAATTGTTAACGATAACAAAAAACTAATTTCCTCACAAATAAAATTATATAAATAAATAATAAAATTCGCATTAAGTGTAAATTGAAATTGCTAATCGTTTACATGTTCTACGATTGACACTTTTCCATGATCAACCTCCCACATTATTATTAAATTGGGACCATGAAATGTTTCAAACATTGTTAAAGATACAAAAAATATAATGCAATAAGTAGAGGTTACTTAAATATGTGTTGCATAAGTACCCACACATTATTAGTCAATGTTTCTATTCGATTCAAATGGTAATCCACTAATAACTCTTCCCTGATAGCTATCTTTTTTATCGCACACACGACTACCCGATTCCCTTCATGTCTCTCATATATGCAATTCAGGTGCTTGTTTGTTTTCCCTAGTCGTGTGTTTTTTATAAACCCTACGATATTGCCAGAAGATTTAGGCCTTCCATCAATATAGATAATCGCTCCCTTACTTTTATCGTTGTTTATTAGTTGTATATAATTTGCGGCAAGTGCATATCTCTACATACTTTGCATGTAACGTGCCACCTACATCCAATCATTATAATTGCAACACGGTCCGACATAGTCCATTAATTCAATTATTGTATTGTATTTTATAGTTATTTCATCCATGGAAAATATCCCTAGGCCATGCAGGGAGGATAGTACAATGTGATACATCCTATTGTTGACAATGAAGTCAGTGTCTAATGGAGATAGTTCCTTAGGTACCCTTGTTTCACCAGATGATTATACATGAATGGAACCTCTATGTCTCCTATGCTCTCATAATCATAAGAGCATGATCCTCCTTCAACAAGAAAAAATTCCATGCATCTACGGAATTTTCTTTTGACCTTTTCACCTCTGGTCCTTATTCGTGTATCATATCTACTAGATGCAGTCTCATTTCCCTCTATTTGTCCGGAGCTTCCCTCACTCGAGGGAGAAATATCCGACAGGTACATGTTTGGTCGTACCTTTAATCAATCAAATAAGATAAATAGTTAGCCAAGATTGTAATAATATAGTGAGATATCTAAAATGATACAATGAAATCATCTAGGGAAGGTTTGTGGGATTCATTTTCAGTGTAGGGAAGGTTTGTGGGATTCCTTTTTTGGGAACATGGATTTGAGAAAGGATAATTTAATCATGGAAGGTGATTTAAATCTCACCTTGAGCCTAGGTAGATGTGGGGGGGAGATAAAAGGATGGAACCCATGGCCAAATACCTCCTAAAAAATATTGATGATGAGGGTCTATGTGACATAGATCCCTTGACTTTGAAACCCACCTTTGAAATGTTTCTAGAAAGACAAGAACATGTGCTCATATCAATGGCTATTGAATTTATTAAAGGATTTTTTAATTTGTTGGGGAAGGATCTATTAATTCTTGTGGAGGAACCTAGACTTTCTAGTAAGGTTGTGGGGGCCTTCAAATATACTTTATTGGCTATGATTTCAAAGAAATATGTTCCTAAATATTTTGAATATTTTAGGCCTATTTCTCTTTGTAATGGTGTGTACAATGGTATTTCTAAGATCATTGGTAGAAGACTTAGGCCTATGTTATCCCTTGCTATCTTAGGCAAGAATTTTTTTTTCTTATATAGTAGACAAATTCATGAGGCTATTGGTATATCTTAGGAAGATTTAATGAGATTATGCTAGGTATATTTTTGGTGTGAATTTTGATGGGTTTTGATTAGGTTGTTGGTGTGGACCTTGTTAGTGTTCATAAATGTACAAATGTATAGATTTAGGATATTGAAGTTGTGTTATGGTATTTTAAGACCATTTTTCAAGTCACGTTTTTCCTTTGTATGAGTGTATATGTTACCATTTGGTTACTTACCAAAGTTCAGTCACATGGTTAAATTAGTCATCTCTCAAGTTCTTTGGTAATTATGAAGTCTTTGGGTCATTTGAATGAGGAAAATTAGAGGTTATTACATCATGATTTAGTAATCCTAATGGTCATGTTATGTCATAAGAGAGTAATTAGTCTTGAATAGAGTTTAGTCAAGTCCATTAGTCACATGCCATCATAGAGTCTTTGTCATCATTTAAAAGTCCAAAGTCATGTTATTATGTCATCAAAGAGTCTCGAGGGCATGATATGAAATGTAAAAGTGTAACCTAAACATTTCAAATCACGATTTTACCTTTATTCCACATAACCAAATAATTGGAGGCTCAATGCAAAAGCTCACTGCAAAAGCACTGGAACAGGGCTTCACTACAAAAGTTTGTTGCGCAAGTGTATTTTATTCATAAATTTTAAATCGTGTGCCTGTTTTCCATGAAATTTCAACATGAGATGCATTAGGGTAAGATGAATAAACTCACTTAATTTCATCTCAAAATACTTCATGGGTTTTGAGAATTAAACCACCGTCACCTACAACCATTTTTGGATTTTCGCGAAATCCATTAACTAGGTTTTCCTCAAATATTTTATGGAGAACCATCATAATCATATTAAATTTTTGAAACAAAGCCAACCCAACACAGTTCTTCATTTGGGAAAGAAGTCAAAAATATCAGTTGTAGAATTTTTAAGGTAGTTTTACAGCAAAAGTTCGCTACGAAAGTGGACAGAGTTCTAGAATTTTTGGAGATTCGTGGGGATAGTTGTCAATCAACCAGGTAAGCTCCAAATTTGAATTGGAGGTTAAAAATAATATTTCCCCCCCTCATATATTGCAATCAAATCATATTTTAGCATATTTTTGGTGTGCCAAAAACGAAATCCTAGAAAGTAGGATATATATAGATTTTTTAATTACTCCTTTCCTAAGCTATTGTAACTTTTTCCTATCTTTATCTAAGGGATGATTTTGAACCCATGAGGCTTATATACTGTAATTTCCCCAAAGTCGAGCCCTATTTTAAATCATGTCTATGAAGTATAAATCTCGCATTATGAATTGTAATTATGTTTTATAGGCTGGTGAGCCAAGTTTATATAAGCTGGTATGTGTTATTAGGTCGGAGAGCCTAAGTGTTAAGGCTAGGATCCTTCTTTTGTGTATGTAATCATGAAGAACATTAATAAAAAAATATAAACACCGTTGCGTGCAGAACGACCACGATGAATGAGTGATGGGGGACTAAGCTTCCACAGAATGGGTAAGGGATTGGGGGATGTAAGGTGGGAAAGAGAGGCTAAGTGTTGAGCCTAGGGGCTTAAGTCCTTGGGAATAATATTTTAATACTATTCCAAAAGATATGTGACATATTTATGTTTTTTCCTAAGTTCCTGGAGAGGAACGCATGCTGATGGAGTGCATGCAGCTTCATGGGTGACATGTGTCGAACCAGACACATGCAATTAAAAACTGCAGAAGTCAGCTGTGGAGGGGGTTCGTTCATTCTGTCATCCTCCAACTAAGTTCCCGTGATGCCCATCTAAATCTATTTTGCCTCTTTGTCTGCATTTTCTTACCCGTGCACCGTGAAGGAAACCCTCACGGGAAAATTGTTGCTCTTGCATTTTTCCCATTCTCCATCCTCCGTCTAAACTCGCGGGTGTCCATGATCGACCTCTGTTTCAGTGTTTGTTCTAGGGAATCCTTACCTGAACCATTGTGTCTCTGCATGGGATCTCTGTACACCCTCATGCATCCCTGAAACCTGAGCCGTGAGTTGGTCTTGTATTGTTGGTTGGGGAAAACCAAATGTCTCGTAATTGCTGAGCCTTGTTATGCTGTAGCATCTGTCTGTCACCAATTTTAGAGAAGCCCATGTCTGTGTTACAGTGGAATGTTGTGGTCATGCATTGCTTGAATATGTGTGGCTTGCGGACCATTGTATGTTTGTGTGGAACCTCATGGTTTCCCGACTGTGTTGGAAATCAATATGAAGAGCCAGGTTGTCAGGCCTATGAGCAGCTCTCTCCAGGTGAGAGAGTCTGCTGGAAGTGTTTTTCTCCCAGAGAGAGTCCAACACCAGCTACAGAGCTATGAGAATTATTGATCCGGCCTATTTCCGAGACCCAGAGAGGGAGGTGAAGCACCTATTGATTGTGCTTGTGAAGGTGTATACTCCCAGGTGGAACAGGCATGTGGGGAATGAGAGTCCATGATTAGTGGGCGTAATAAGGCCCTTGGAGAGAATCCTTCCGGTTTCTCTCTGCAGTTTTCCTTGTAACCTCAGCCTATACTAGGATTCCTTGTCTTGGGTGGAGCTTAGTCCCAGCTCCGGGGTGATCCACTGCTGAGCATGATGAGCAGTGTGGTCTAAGGCTGGGAGGTTTGTGGAAGGCCTGCACATGGTTGGTGGAATTACCACGGTTTCGAAGATAAGTATCAAATTATGCTTAATATTATGTTTTGCATGCCTATGATGCTTATATGTATTATGTAATTCTATTGTGCATATGATTTATTGTTAATGACGGGGATTATTAATGTTAGCAGTAATCTTGTGCTTACTCTGAGTTAAAAGTGTTTAATATGATTTTAATGCATGTTATTAATTAAGTACGAGAATGATGTTGTTCTGCACAGTAGCTTTTGCCCGGCCAGTGGATGGGGATGACGTTATTGTTTGGTATCAGAGCCTGGATTCAACACTGAGCCTGGATGGGTTGGATAAGTGGTCTTTGGAATAAGGGTTTGAGAAAAAATTGTGTCTAGAGGACTAATTTCAGACCTCAGAATGTTTCTGAGTGTCAATGGGCTACTTGACCATGTTACAAAGCTCAGGAGGTGTAGTGGTATTATAAAACTACAACCGGTGTGGTATATGGCCACAGGGAGAGAGAGAACTCCACACCAGGAGTGTTGGAGCCATAGGACATGTTCGGGAGGAAAGGAGAACCCTCATGACCATCAAATCTGGAGAATGTGCACAAGGATTAAAACCTTTTGGAGTTGCATAGGAGTGTGGAAATTGCGATACGCGAAATCTCGAATTAGTCAGGACCGTCCATCGGAAAGGACGCGTGGAGAGCGATCAACCTTTCGCTGACTCGTAACTTGAAATGGTAAAAGGCTGAGTTCATGAGAATTCATGAAAAAAAAATTCATGATTGGATCACACCGTCGATCTAGGAGAGATTTGGACCGTTAATTGTCCAGGAAGAAATCGACATTTCGGGAATAGGAAGGATGAAGGTGGAAAATCTTTCTACCTCGTTACACATGAAATCCTGATACATGAAATGCCAATGAGATTTGAGTCGTCATATTGTGGGGAATCAGGACCGTTGGATCCAGTATATTAACAGACCATAATTTCAAAACTTTGGCAAACGAAAGTTCGAGATGTGTGGATGCACGAACTCCTTATGCTCGAAACTCTGAAACAAAGAGTGAAAGTAGTGGCCCCCCTAACATCATTGGGAGTGAGGTGGAACTTCTTAAGGACACCATGTGTCACTACCTTGGTGGGCAACAACTGTGATGTGGGTCTGGAGGGCAAGGAAACCGAAATTTCGAAAGTTGGAAGCTGGAGAAGGAAGCAAGTGCGAGAACCTCCAGGACCAAAATCTTGAAACCTGAAGTTTCATTTGGAGAGACTTGTAGCCCTAGAAGTTTAGAGTTTGATCATGACCCATGGACACATGTGTTGGGGACTAAGAAAATCGGGGCTATCACCCAATAATTACAAAGCCGAGCAGAACTCGAAAAATTTGTGAAGTCGAAATGTTTTCTTATTCGCGTTGGTTTATGATTGTTGTAGTTTTATTAAGGGTTTAAGGCCTGACAAAATTCGGTTGACTGGACATTGTGTGTGAATATTTCAACGAGTTTCAGGACAGCCACAAATCGACGCCGAGTATAGAAATTGAAGAGGTGCGGATTGCCTCCAATTCAGAGAATGAAATAGAAGGAAGGGATGTCAACTCTGGAGTCGAAGGATCGAACTCCAATGGGCATGGAAGAGAATTGGATAAGGAAGGGCATATGATGAAAATCATTGAAATATTGCAGAGACAGGCTCAGGGTCACATAGATGATAGCTGAAAGCTCATGAGGATCAGGGATCGGTAGGGTGAATTCAATTTAAAGATGTTGAAGAACCTGGAAATAATAGAAAGGAAATTGGAAAAGGAGAGTGACATAAGAAAAACAGGGAGTCTCAGGACCCTTGAGAGAAAAAGAAGATCAAGGAGTGGTAGCAGACATCGTTGTCGCTCCCCAAAGAATTTCGATAAGGAAGCACACAATTGTTCAAGCCCATCCCCTACCAGAAAACACCGAAGATATGGAGTGGATGAATTGAAAGGGGAGATGAACAAGATTAAGACTCCTACGTTTGATGGAGAACATAAGAAGGAGGAAGATGCAGAAACATGGTTGCTTGGCATGAGGAAATATTTCCAACTACAGAATTATTCCTCTCATGAAGAAGGAATAATTGCAATGTATCAACTAAAAGGAAAAGCATCCATGTGGTGGGATCAGCTTGTGTAGGTGCAACACATTAGAGATAAATATATCACATGGAAGGAATTCAAGAGGTATTTCGAGAGAAAATACTTGACTAAAAGATACTATGATAGAAAGATGGATTTCTTCGAACTCAAGTTGGGCAGCATGACCATTGATGAATACGAACAAAGGTTTTTGGAATTACTGAAGTATGTTCCATTCATCAAAGATGAGGCTGTCAAGATTCAAAGGTATCTGAGTGGATTGCCACCTCCCATTGGTGACAAGATTCAGTATGATGATCCTAAGACTATGGAAGAAACAAATTTCAAACAATAAGAAGAGTGAAATTCTTACATGAGCAACAAAGATAAAATCCTACCTTTCGGAAGGCTTGGGATGACCAGAAGAAGTTTAAGAAAGAACAGGGGTGAAGGGAAACAAACCTCCCTTTTTCATAAATAGTCCTCAAGGACATCCATCGTTTAGAGAGCCGAGAATGACTGAAGTGGAGGAACAAAGGCCAATACATACGCCCATTCAGTGTTGGGGCTATAAAGGGAACCACAAGTACAGAGATTGTCCCCATAAAAATGGCAAAGAAAGAGCTTTCCATAATGTTCAACAAGCTGAAACAGTGGAGGACATGGGCAGTAGAATTCCAAGGATCTATGCAGCCCTGGACAACAACCAAGCAGAATTTTAGTCACACATGATTGAAGTGGAAGGTATGATTAACAACCAACCATTTATTATTTTAATTGATTCAGGGGATAGCCATAGTTATATAGACCCGAGAGTGGTAGAAAGTTTGCATTTGATAAGACGAAAACATGAAAAGTATTGGTTAGTGCAGCTAGCTACAGGAACCAAGAGGAAAGTCACGGAGTTAGTCAAGTCATGTCCTGTAGACATGAATGGATTGAGCACGAAGGATGAATTGAATATTTTGCCTTTAGCCTCTTATGACTGTTTAATTGGGATGGACTGGTTGGACCAGCACCATGCCCTCCTGAACTGTCGTAAAAAGGAATTTACATGCCTGGATGAGGAGGGGAATCGAAAAACAATCTAAGGAATTCCTAGAGCTGTTATTGTTAGAGAAATCTCAACAATGCAACTGAAGAAGTGCTACAGAAAAGGTTGTCAATTATTTGCAGCCCATGTGGGGGAAACGCCTAAGGATAAGGTGCTAAGTATTGGAGACCATGCGGTACTAACAGAGTTTGAAGACATATTTCAGGAGGTACCCAGACTACCTCCGAAGAGAGATATCGATTTCTCTATAAATTTGATGCCTGGAGCAACTCCAGTGTCAAAAGCTCCTTATAGAATGAGTACGCCAGAGATGAAAGAGTTTCAATTGTAGCTTGAAGAGATTCTAAAAAAGAGGTACATTCACCCAAGCGTGTCACCTTAGGGTGCCCCGGTCCTGTTCATGAAGAAGAAGGATGGGACGTTGAGGCTGTGCATTGATTTCATATAGTTGAACAAAGTAACTGTCAAGAACAAGTATCCTCTGTCGAGGATCGATGATCTTTTCGATCAGTTGAAAGGTGCGAAAATATTTTCGAAGATAGATCTTAGATCAAGATATCACCAGATAAGAAAAGGATGAAGACATCAACAAGACTGCCTTTAGAACAAGGTATGGTCATTACGAGTTCACAGTGGTACCGTTTGGGCTGCCGAACACACCTACTGTTTTTATGTGCCTGACGAATGGTGTATTCAGGGACTATCTAGACAAGTTTGTCATAGTCTTCCTGGATGACATTTTGGTGTATTCCAAGTCATAGGAAGAGCATGAACAACACCTAAGGATGGTGCTGCAAGTGTTGAGAGAACACCAACTATACGCCAAGTTGAGAAAATGCTCATTTTATCAAAGGCAGATCCATTACTTGGGGCACATTATTTCAAAAGAAGGGATCGTCGTGGATCCTGAGAAGGTTGAGGCCATCAGAGAATGGTCAGCACCAAGGAATGTGGCGGAAGTTAGATCCTTTATGGGTCTAGTGGGATATTACAGAAGTTTTATCATAGGGTTCTCAAAGATATCTCACCCTATCACTTCCTTGCAAAGGAAGGAGGAAAATTTCTATTGATTGAAGCAGTTGTTAACCAACACTCCAATCTTGAGGATAGCAGATCCAAATGTGGATTTTGTGGTGTGCACAAATGCGTGTAAATAAGGGTTGGGAGGAGTTCTCAGTCAGAATGGATTTGTAATCTGTTATGAGTCCAGGAAGTTGAAAGAGCACGAAAAGAATTATGCCCCTCAAGATTTGGAGTTGGTAGAAATTGTTCACGCTCTGAGGAAATGGAGACACTACCTCATGGGAAGGAGGTTTGAACTCAGAACGAACCATAACGGTTTGAAATATTTGTTTGATCAACCAACCTTAAACGCTAGACAAAGTAGGTGGCTAGAATTTCTGTGTGAGTACGACTTTGAGATCAAGCATATCAAAGGAAAGGATAATAAAGTGGTTGATGCACTCAGTAGGAGGGTGCATGAATTACATGGTACAACCATTAGCATGTATCGAGCTAATATTAAAATAAGAATTCTGGAGGCTGCAAATGTAGATCTGCAGTACAGAGAATTGGTAGCGAAGCTACAACAGGGTAAGATGCCACAGAAGATGGTGATCCGGATTATTTTCGGCACGAAATGAGAGCGGATATATAATAAAGAAATGCACAGAGATATTGAAAATATTCAATAATATAACAAAAATTTACTATAGGTGCAACCATAAACACAGATATACAGTAATACACGATTTCTATTAATCAGAGAAATGTACAGAGACTGTAAAAATACAGAGTGAAAGACTCGCTAGAATGGTGGCAACTTATCTCT
>JZKD02S2273400.1:276696-317219 GCA_000966675.3 Picea glauca
TTAGGCCCTCAAAATGGCCCCGGAAGTGAAAACCTGCTAAAAATAGTAAATTGCCAAAATGGCCAGAAAACTGTTTTGAGCCATTTGGAAAAGGTGGGTGGCCCCCGATATCCATGTGGATCAGATGGAAATTTATAAATTGGAAACAGATGGAATATTGTTGTACAAGAACAAAATTTTTGTACCCAATGTCCAGTGCTTGAAACAGATGATTTTGCAGGAGATGCATAATGTGCCTTATGCAGGGCACCCTGGATATCATAAAACACTAGCAGCGGTCAAGAGCCATTACTTTTGTCTGGGTATGAAGAGAGATATCGCTGAATACATCGCCATATGTATGGAGTGACAGAAAGTTAAAGCTGAGCATAGGCACCCAGTAGGGTTGATGCAACCTTTACCCATTCCTGAGTGGAAGTGGGAAGTAGTAACAATGGATTTTATTACAGGATTTCCCAGAACAAGCAAGCTGCATGATTCGATCATGGTGGTGGTGGAAAATCTTACAAAATCTTCCCATTTTATTCCACTGAAAACTACTCACAAGGCAGTAGATGTTGCTAATATTTTCATAAAGGAAGTGGCACGATTGCATGAAATTCCTAAATTCACCTTGAATTTTTGGAAAGGATTGTTCAAAGGATTTAGAATGAATCTAAACTTTAGTACAACTTATCATCCTGAGTCTGATGGACAGAAAGAAAGGGTGAACAGAGTAATAGAATACATACTAAGAATGTATGTGATGGACAAACCATCAAGATGGGAAGACTACTTGCACTTGGTATAATTTGCCTACAACAATGGGTATCATGCATCGTTTAAGATGAGCCCATTTGAAGCACTTTATGGAAGAAAGTGCAATACTCCAGTGATATGGGATAATCTAGCTGATAGAGAAGTAGTTGGGCCAGCGTTGCTCAAGGAGATGGAGGACCAAATGATAAAAATTAAGCAGAATTTGAAAGTTTCCCAAGATAGGCAGAAAAGTTATGCTGATAAGAACAGAACCCACAAAGAGTTCAAAGTGGGTGATCATGTTTTCCTAAAAGTGAAAGCTAACAGGAGTTCCCTGAAGCTGGGAAGTTGTGCCAAGTTGATAGCCAAACTTTGTGGGCCATTTGAAATCCTGGGAAGGATTGGGCTAGTTGCATATATGCTTGCATCACCTGCATCTATGACTGTACATAATGTGTTTCATGTTTCATTGTTTAAGATATATATACCAGATGTTAATCATGTTATCGATTGGAATGTGATTCAGGTGGAACAAGAAGGTGTCCCTCAAGTGCACCCTATGCGCATATTGGACAGGAAAAACAAACAGCTCCGTAATCGAGCTATAGGGATTGTAAAGGTCCAATGGACCTGGTACAGTCCTGAGGACGTGACATGGGAGCATGAAGATGTTATGCGGGAAGAGTACCCGCATCTTTTGAAAATTTTGAAAATCTTGCAGATGCAGTGTAAAGTTGTACTAAGGATAGTGCAAAAATAAGGGGAGGGGATTGTAATGTCCCCAAGGCCAAGCCCTGTTGTAAATCATGTCTATGAAGTATAAATATTTCATTATGAATTGTAATTATGTTTTATAGGATGGTGAGCCAAGTTTATATAAGATGGTGGGCTTATGTGTTATTAGGCCAGAGAACCTAAGTGTTAAGGTCGGGAGCCTGCTTTTGTGTATGTAATCATGCAGAACATTAATAAAAAAATATAAACACTGCTGTGTGCAGATCGACCACGATGACTGAGTGATGGGGGACTAAGCATCCACAAAATGGGTAAGGGATTGGGGGCTGGAAGGTGGGAAAGAGAGGCTAAGTGTTGAGCCCAGGGGCTTAAGTCCTTGGGAATAATATTTTAATATTATTCCAAAAGCCATGTGAAATATTTATGTTTTGTCCTAAGTTCCTGGAGAGGAATGCATGCTGATGGAGTGCATCCAGCTTCATGTGTGACATGTGTCGACCCAGGTACATGCAGTTAAAAAATGCAGAAGTCAGCCATGGAGGGGGTTCGATCATTCTGTCATCCTTCACCTGAGTTCCCGTGATGCCCATCTAAATCTGTTTTTCCTTTGCGTTTGCATTTGCTTACCCGCGCACCGTGAAGGAAACCCTCATGGTAAAATTGTTGCTCTTGCATTTTTCCCATTCTCCGTCCTCCGTCTGAACTCGTGGGTGTCCATGATCGACCTCTATTTCAACGTTTTTTCTAGGGAATCCTTACATGAACCATTAAGTCTCTGCGTGGGATCTACGTACACCCTCACGCATCCATGAAACCTGAGCCGTGAGTCGGTCTTGTATTGTTGGTTGAGGAAAACTGAATGTCCCATAATTTCTGAGCCTTGTTATGCCGTAGCATCTGTCTGTCACCAGTTTTGGAGAAGCTTGTGTCTGTGTTCTAGTGGACTGTTGTGGTCGCGCAGTGCTTGACTACATGTGGCTTGTAGACCATTGTATGTTCGTGTGGAACCTCATGGTTGCCCGTCTGTGTTGGAAATCAAATTGAAGAGGAAGGTTGTCAAGCCTATGAGAAACTCTCTCTAGGTGAGAGAGTCTACTGGAAGTCGTGTTCTCCCAGAGAGAGTCCAACACCAGCTACGAAGCTCTGACAATTCCCGATCCAACCTGTTGCTGAGACCCAGAGAGGGAGGTGAAGCACCAATGGACTGTGCTTATGAAGGTGTATACTCCCAGGTGGAACAGGCATGTGGGGAATGAGAGTCAGTGAGTAGTGGGCATAAGAAGGCTCCTGGAGATAATCCTTTTGGTTGCTCTGTGCAATTTTCCCTGTAACCTCAACCTAGACTAGGATTCCTTGCCTTGGGTGGAGCTTAGTCCCAACTTGGGGCTGACCCACTACTAAGCATGATGAACAGTGTGGTCTAAGGCTGGGAGGTTCATGGAAGGCTTGCATGTGGTTGGTGGAATTACCACGGTTTTGAAGATAAGTATCAACTTATGCTTAATATTATGTTTTGCATGTCTGTGATGCTTATATGTATCATGTAATTCTATTGTGCATATGATTTATTGTTAATTACATGGATTATTAATGTTAGCAGTAATCTTGTGCTTACTCTGAGTTAAATGTGTTTAATATGATTTAAATTCATGTTATTAATTAAGTACGAGAATGATGTTGTTCCGCACAGTAGTGTTTTCCCAGCCAATGGTCGGGGATGACGTTACATATACAATGTAATTCTATATTTTGAATGAGGAGGTAGGTCCAAGGGTGGAATTTTTGTCTGAAAGAAACCTTTGTTCTCCATGTAACCTTTTGGGTGGAAATAGAAAAACATCAAGCAAAAGTACATGGAACAATTGAAAAAACACAAAGAATCCCATGCTTAATCCATGGCAAGTTTATATAGGTGTAGATATTAGTGCATGCATTTAGCAGAGATGGAAATTTAGTTGGATTATTAAAAATTTAATAAGTTTACTCAAAATATGGAATAACTACAACGAGACTTGAAAACCAAGGAGAAAATAGTGTTGAAACTTCAAGAAGAAGTTTGAGTGACAAAGAAAGAAGTAGAGCCTTTGACTTTTACACAAAATGCTTGCATCATTATTGAGATAAACATGGTAATCACGTCTTCTAAATAATTTTCTCTTTATGAATCAATATATGAGCCAATTGGTAATTTTTAATTACATACCACATGCATAGGCTCTAGATTGATGAAGAAGAGGGGATATGATAGCCAAGGGATTGGAAATAGGGGACACAAGTGTTGGAAAACTGAGAGGGGGGGGTGAATAGTTTGTTACTGTGCTTAAACAATTATGCCCATTTTAAACTCTTTGCAAAACACTCAATGACGATCACAATAATGCAGGGAGGTAAGCAATAGAATATTCAACATCAATCACACACATGAAATATACAGAGACAGATATTTCCTGAGGAAAACCATAAAGGTAAAACCTGTTCTTCTTGATATGATAAGTAATATTTATTTTCTGTACATTATCATTCTTGGGATATCCAACTCCTTTTGAGGATACAACCTCTGTTTTACAAGCTGAAACTTGTTGAGAGCACCAACTCTTTGGTTTCTCTAGCACCCACTAGAAGGAAGCACCAATTCCCTAGTTTCTCTAGCACCCACTAGAAGGAAGCACCAAATCCCTGAGTGTTCCAGCACCAACTGGATGGAAGCACCAACTTCCAGTTACATAGGCACCAACCTATATAATAGAGAACAATAGTTCTCCCTTGCACCACCCCGCCACCCTGGTTTTTCTGGCTGCAACCAGATGGAAGCTACAACTCCCTGTGTTCAAGCACCCACTTGAAACTATGAGGACAATAGTCCTCCCTAGCACTTCCCTACCACCCTTAAATATAAATCTTTGATTTTCCTAAATTTATCACAATGATACAACATTTATCTATGGCTTACCAATCTCATCATTGTTCTTCTACACTGCTCTGCTCTACCTGCATCAATGTCTCTATGCCTGCATCTCCTTGAGATTTTTGTTCTTCTGCTCTGTCTCTGAATGTGCACCTCAACTTTCTCTTCCTCTCTCAGATAATCATTTCTTCTCTATCTCTTTCTTCTACGCTTTATGCTCTATGTATTATTTCTATTCAATACACTATGCCTCTCCTGTGTGTTTCATCTCTTCCACACATCATGCTTCTACCCACATGAATAACTCTCAATAGAAGAAAACCATATCTTCTGAGTTCTATGCATATTTATCATGCCAAGTCCTCTAACAGGGCACACACTCAAATCTTCATCCTCTCTGGCGATCATCCTAAATATGTTCTTCATCAGTGGCCATTATCCTGAGATTCTTCGGCTTCTTTGGCAGTTACAATCTTTGACACATTTCCATCTGTCAATTGTCTAAATGATGAATCTTCACTTCACTTGTAGTTACCTCAAGATTCTTCGTCTCCTCTGGCGATCAGACTCAATCTCGTCGAATTATATGGAAAATACAATCACTTCATTTATGGAAATTACAATCAGTCCTTTCCGACAATTACAGAGAAAAATTCTGCACGCTCGTTCCTTTGGACCCTTTTCCCTTCCTGAGAAAAACTTCTCAGCATGCGCTATCTTTTCTTGCTAATCCCCTTCCTTTCATGTGATCATCGACAGTGACCAAACATCTATCCAAAAAGGCACTTCTAGTGAGCATTGAATCTATCTCATGATATGAGCTTCGGCTATGAGCTTCATGTGACAACATGATTGCAGGCGCGTCCATAGGTGTTTTGAGGGCAACCCTCTTTTCACCCCGCAATTCACTACAAGCCTCCACGCGTTATTTCTCCTAAACCGTGCTTTCAATTGCAGCCCGCTCATGAACAATTAAGACCCAAGCATGTTTTGGCCCCGCAATGGAGCATGACCATCGATCTCATGATATTGACGATGCTCCTGAACATACAATTCAAATATGTCCTCTCAAGTCTGTGGACCAGGTCTCACCTTCCTACATCAACGATTGATATTTACTTCGTGATCCAGGCTCCGGGAGTTTCAAATCTCAAATCTTGTTGTTGTTGACTGGATATCTTTCGGAATGGAAGATATGTTGACATTTGTCCTCTTCAATCGATGGCTCTGCCTTCTTTCCTTTGTCCATACATGATACTTAGTCTCAACGATCAAGTGACATGTGTCCCTCCAAACTAACGGACGAGATCAATTTCAAATTTTAGGCTTCGTGAGTTTCAATTCTCAAACTCTCCTTGCTCCAGGAGAATTTCACTTGGAGTCCATGATCCAACAACATGTGTCCCTTTTGTATCAACGGTCATGATCCTTTTGCATCTCCAGACTTCAGATATTTCAACTTACGTTATCCTTTCACTGGAGTAGATCGATGGATGAGAATGCTCCTAAAGTGATCTTTCAAATTGGATGTCTCGTGTCCACTTCATGACTTTAACATTTAGGACTTCAAAGATTTTTTCATTTTCTAGTGGTAAAGTTCTCGAATTAAAATTCCCAGAGTGACGTAACTCTTGTGTCACTTGATGATGTGTCACGAGTCGAGCATCTTCCACGTGTCACTCAGATTCATGATTTGCACGTACCTGAAATGATGATTTCAACTTGACACTTGTCATTCTTCGACTATGTCACATGTCCTTACTGACGTAGACTGTTGATGTGATTTGCTGATGTGGTCTTTTGACGTGGTCTGCTGACCAACAACACTGATCCAACGGTCCTTGTATGTCCTCCAAATCTGATGGTCCTGATTCATTTCGGATTTTTGGGCTTCGCATTTTTCCAATCTCAAAATTTTTGGAGCGTAACCTCCTTGTATCTTTAAACCCAAACTAAATGTTGTTCATCGATCAAGATCTTAGATCGATGACTTGATATGTCAGTCTTGCAGATCTGCTATCTTATCATGTCCTTCCACTTGAAAGTGATCCGACAGCTGACGAGAATTCTCATAATCAAATTCTTAAACATTTTCCTCGCTTATCTTGTCCTTCCACTCAAACTGATTCGACGACTCAGATTAGTCCGCGATCTAACGGTCAAGATCTCGTCTTCACAAACTCATACTTTGCTAGTTTCTGCAACTCTTCCTTTGACATTCCCAATTTACAAGTTAGTGAAATTATGATCTCCCACCTCGTGTCCTTTGGATCCAACGACTCAAATCTCATCACGACTTCGCATTTCACAGAGTTGGAGGACTACTCACCTCCCTTCTCCCAACTCCCGATTTTCTGAAACCCGCTCCATATCGACGACCTTCAACCTTCTATGATCCAACAGCTGTGATGAAATCGTGAACTTGGACTTCATGAATTATCACTTCTTCTATCTATGATTTTATAATCTGCGAGTCAGTGAAATGATGATCTCTCGCCACGTGTCCTCTCTCAATGGAAGTTCATAATTTACTCCAGCTCTCTAGACTTCTAGTTTTTCAAGTCTCAAACTGAAAAATCCTCGAAGTGATTTGCTCCATAGTTGAGGATTGTGTGCCACCTGTCATTCTTGATGATGGATGGCCCCTGCTTACTTCATGACTTTAGGACTTTGACAAGTCCACTCTCCTACTCTCGTCCAAAGGATTAACCTTCGTGCATTTATTTCTGAATCTAACAAATATTGATCCTTGGTGCTCAAATCCAATGGATCAGAATTGTACTTCTCCTCTACGCTTCCTCTAGTCACTGGGCACTGATCTAATGGTCATTGGGTATTCAGGATCAGTTATCCAATGACCACTATCATTCTTCCTCCTGAGCTTTCTGATCTCTCTGACTTAGAATATTTTCTAAGTGTTCAAAGGTCTCAACCTTTTCTCCTCCTGCGAGTCATTCTCTTGGATCTCAGTTGCACTTCTGGAAAGTACAAAGCGCTGTCTCTTCTGATATTTGATCTCTGCATACTGTTTTCTCCTCCTCCTTAGCTTATGCTTCTTTCCTAGATTTTATCTCTTCATACTCATGCTATTCCTCCTAAGCTTTGATTTTCATACTGTTTGTTTCTTCTTCTGAACTTATGCTTTCCCTGTTTTCCATGATATTTTCTTTCCTCATTGCTTCTTTTCTTTCATGTAAACATACCATCGTCGCTATTGTTCTTGCCATCAATGATAAGCACACTATGCCTGTAAACATGCCAACAAAGAGACTAATGATCCCATTATGGTAGAACCTATGATGAAGCATGAAGGCTTAGGATTTTATAGTGGAGAATATGACATGAGTGAGTTCTCCAAGGATGTTCAAGGTAGTGAACATATCGGGGAAAATGAATGCTTCCCACATCTTAAACAAATTTTGGCTATAAGAGGTGCTAAGACCACTAAGATTTACTTTTTGAAGGTAAACATGTGTTATCACTACGTAAATTTCTTGGTTGTGAAAGGAAATTCACGGAGGTAACCTCTAAGAAGATTTAGGATTAGAAGTTATCCCTTCCAATCCAGAGAGGGATCTCTCATTGAAACTATAGCACAATCAAGAATGATAGACTATCTAATTGGGCACATTGGATAGATATTCATATAGGTAAGATTTTAAGAAATAATTGGTGGCAGATTTAGGAGAAGGCTACCATTGGGCATGGAGTTAAGGGTTGAATACAAAATAAGATGATCAATAACTCAATAATTGAACTATCAGGTTACAGAGGCAAGGTAGCTAATGTCTCTCAGTCACAAATTCTTGTTGTAGTATGACAGAGAATAAAAGAAAATAGATCATCACATCAGAGCATCTATCTATGGATGAATTCCAATGTGATTTTAAGAATATAGGGTGGAGTACTTAATTGGCATGATTAAAAACATTTTAAAATGAATTTGGAACCACAACTTTTCAATCAAATACCAGAAGACTTAAATATTCAAATGGAAGTTGAGGTAACATAAACATTCACAAGAAGAAACACATACTTTAAGTCATTAACACATGAAACTCTAAGTCTGAAATTTTTGAGCCTTTGTATTGATCACCTTGAAAAAAGTTCAAACAGTTATACCGGCACAATAAAGTCCTCTTCTCACACACTCGAACCCTTTTTACATATTTTTCATTACAATATATAGAGATACATGTCATAACAACTCATAAGAGTCAAATTAATGGAGGTTCTCTATATTTAGAACAAGTTACAACTAAATAAAAAAAAACTTCCACTAAATTGCTAACAAAATTCTTCAAACTAGGAAATAGTTTTGACTAACCAAATATATACATATTATGACTTAAATGCATCAACTAAATGACAAAAAATTAGGTCCTTCGAATATCCATGTACATATAACACTTGTACTCCATCTGGAAGATGATTGGATGTTGATATGGAGGTTAGGTGTACTTTCACAACGTGAGGCGACTACTCGCAGCAAAACTCAGTTTCAACATTTTCGTAGAAAAACTCATTGTGAAGCTGCAACTTCAACATTTTCACAGCGAGAACTCATTGTGAAATTTTTGTTCTTATATTTATTCAATCATCTGACTTATGTTTGATGTGTAAGAACCATTTAGGAGTCTGGCCTCGTAAATATAAGTATGATGAACCATGAAATGCATAATCCTTGCTCACAAATATTGCTTGGAGTAACCAAAATCTAAACCCTAAGTATCCCATAGCTTAAAAACTAGGGTTTGACCCACTGATATGAAATTAAGGATCAAAACTGAAACAAAACTATTGAGAAAACTATGATCATCCAAAAATCATTCAGATACCACCTAAGCTAGTAAATCTAGATTTCTCTTGGCTTCTTCTTATTTTCTCTACTGCAACTGCTTCTTCAATGCTCTGTTTTCTGCTTGTAGGACCTTGTTTTGCTGATAAAGGTGCTTAACTTGTCTATGTAGAGGAAAAGACCTCTTTGCCATATTTATGTTGTTTTCTAGGGCCTCTTCATATGTGTCAATATTTTCAGAGACTTTGATGATCATTTATCTTTTGTCCTCCCTCAGTTGCACTATGGTGTTTTTTTCCTCTTTAAGTTGTTTTCTCAGTCTATGCATTGTTCTATTACTTTCTGATGAAGATTATATCTCAAGATTTTCTATAATTTCATGTTGAACATGAGCTTCATGTACATCTTTGACTTCTAGGGTGAGTTTCTTGACAAAAAACCTAGTTAAAGTCTTTCTAGGGTTTATAGTTTCCATTTCATGCCCTTCTTTTTTCTTCCATAGGTTTTAAGAACACTCTCATCATCTCGTTTTCTCGATTCAAATGATCTTTGTCTTCTTATCCTATTATAACTTTTAGGGCCTGGTGAGAATACCTTTTTAGCTGAGGAAGGTGTATTTTCTTTTGATTTGGGAGTATTGGTTTCTGACGGAAACCTTGGTGATGCTAAAAATCATTCCCATTATGTATGGGTTTTCTTAAGTTCTTCCAATACTAACAAATTGATAAGGGAAAAATGAAACAAACTAGCCTCAATCTGTTTAGCTTTAGCTTGTACCCTATCTGCCATTTTTCCAAGAATCCTATACAGATATAAAGGTAAGTTAAGGGGTTTATTTCTTGTAAAATGCATTAGAAACCTTATATAATATTGATATACCTTGCTAAAATTCCTTTCATAGGTGAAATACCTTTGAATCACCCTCATTTATCTTATCAAATTATTCAAGCATGTGTTTTCTTGGGACTCCAAAAAATAAGTATTCATTATGATTCTCATGAGTCATTTGAAAATGTGAAGTCTAAAGGAATACCTTTGAACCATCTTTCTCCATGTGCAGGCATCTCTGTAGCAGTAGCAATGGTCTATTCTAAACTAAGAACTCAAGTGGCTCAATCATGGTCTTGGCACCATCAAAATTGAGGGAAAACTTCTTTTCCACCTCTATGTTGTAACCTTGCAGCTTCTCACAGAAGGTGATAAATACAACCTTATGAAAAGAGTCTCTGAAAACATGATCATATTTTAGCAAATACATCCCCTGAGGCTAGAACCGAACAATGTCTCCTCCTTTGTTGTATTTCTTCTTCTTCTCCACGAACTCCATTGCTACCAATGTATGATGGGATAAAATTGTTTCTTGGACAATAGAAGGATGAAAATAAATAATTCAAAACCTACAACAATTAGGGTTCAGGTAGCGCCTATGGTTTAATCACG
Source organism: Picea glauca (assembly GCA_000966675.3). Taxonomy (NCBI): domain Eukaryota; kingdom Viridiplantae; phylum Streptophyta; class Pinopsida; order Pinales; family Pinaceae; genus Picea; species Picea glauca. Next base: position 287,313 of record JZKD02S2273400.1, read on the forward strand.
AATTCATTGCAAACAATATGGATGATAGAGTGTGTTTAATTATGGGACAAATAGACATGGTTTCTCAAGGTAAAAACCCTTAATTAATTATGGAAACCCTTAATTAATACCAAGTCATGACTCTAATACTCAATAAACATATTTGAAAAGACTCTGACCTTATTCACATTAGTGAACACTAATAGGGCGTTTGAAGGAATTGCAAGTTTAGAAGAAGAAAAAACAACAATAAATGGATTATGCAATATTTCATCACTCTAGTAATCCTATTCAATATCGAATAAGGGAAATAAAGAGATGACACCAATAATTAAGATTGCACTAGTAGTTGGAATACCAAGTGAGAAAGATTGCAAGAACAATTGAAAACCAAAGAGGTATGTACAAGGAAAGTTCCCTCTTATCTATCTCCATTTTAAGAAAATGGGCCATGAGTTTGATGAGTGTTTTATTATGATCTATGTTTCTTTTGTCCATTGAGAGGCCATCATGTTGCTTCACACTAGAAGAAACAATCCTTCAACAAAAAGGGTAGTGTTTCATTGAGAATAAGGATCATAGGATCACTTCCTTAAGCGTAGATAGTGGCAAGAGATACTATAGCTATTATAAATTAATTGGACATAATTAAGGATTCCAAATGTTGGAGGTTATTCCTCAAACGTCATTGTTATAGGATAAATCCGTAAGTGCGGACACAAACCGATCTCCCTAGATCCACCTGGATCTAGAACAAAGCAAGACAGAATAATACTCTTTCCCTAGATTCTAACCATTGAATGAACTAAGAGGCAAGAACAAGTTACATACCTTATAATCGCTTCCGTTGGTCTTTGTTGCTCCCGCTTCGCTCCAATGCTCTTGTACAGTCAAGACCAAAACAATACAAACCAAGTGGAGTAAAGAAAGCACAATATATTCAATAGTGAATCTATGTATATGATCAAGGAGTTATACAATAAAGTGGAACTAACTTTATGGGAAAGAATCATATTACTGTATCATATTAAATGTGAAAGAGAGATTACAACCATGGCCTTGATGTCGTAAGGTCCCTTCCAAATGTCCTTCGTTCCCCACACACTTCATGCTCCAAGGATTCTGAAAGCATAGATCTGATAGCTACTTGCAATCTATCTTGACAAAGCAAATCTCAAAGCCACTCCAACCAAGATAATAATTCCAAGCTCAAGAACAAGCTCATGAACCAACAAAGCTAACCCAAGCTAACAAAAGATAACTTTCTCCATGAGAATTCCTCTCCTTTTATAAGTTGAAGAGGATAAGGTGAGGAGGTTAGGATGATCCCACTAAATCATGACAGTAAGTAAGATCCAAACCATTCGGATGCCACCTCACCATAGAAGTTTCTCCTTCTAGAAGATTCGAGAAAATGCTCATTTTCCCACGTGCAGGAATTCTCGCACCCTAGCTATAGATCAACCTGTGAGGTGTTCGCACCCTAGCTATAGTGCAACCTACGAGAATGGGTCATTCTCGCACCATGCCTATATAGAAACCTGTGAACTTCCCTTTTTATAAGGTTTTTACATAGGAAAAAGAAACTTCTTTTCTCAGGAGAAGTTCTTCTCCCTTCTCTCTTTAGGAACTCAGGCCACTGACCCCTCTGAAGGCAACAGATAGGTTTACATCATTAATGATCATAGGGATGACGAAAATAATGTGTAACAGTCATCCAAAGAACTGAAAAACTAAACTAAAGAGAAGGTGGATACCTAATAACAACGAAGAAGAATAAATGGTTTCATATATAGTGAAAGAATTAAAAACATTCCAAGGAGATGCAGTGTTAGAAGAAGAAATGGTCAAGAAACTATTGGAAGCAATTACAAGTAGAGAAGAATTTTCTACAAATACCCAAAACTACAAGGAGGAATCCTTGAAGATGATGTTATGTTGTCTTGAAGACCACTAGTTTCGAAGATCCTTCTAAAGGTAAACATGCCTTGTAAAAATCACCACTTCGACGAGTATTTTCACATCAACTTCAAAACATCATCCAGGAATTAGATAATTTAGTACCTTGGGACCTGCATGCCTCCTTACTTCCGACAACAGTTTTACATCATTAACCTCTGATCGAATGATTCCATGAATGTTCGACCTCAAATCATTTATTCAAATTCACTAAAATGTAATAGCGTACCTTGGGAGTCATTCACATCATTGGTGATTTCCCTCGCACTTGTTAACAATTTACCTTAATGATTGGTAATCAAGTGGTTTCTACCATGTTCGACATCAAGTAATTTATTCATATGAATAGATTTGTACCACATTGGGATTGGGATGAGACCATGGGTTGAGTGTTCACTCTATTATCTTCTTTTCATAGGCTACGAAGGAGATCATTTGAGCATGTTGATATATATAATGTCACATAGATCCGCATTGTATTGATCTGTGGCTATGTTTTGTCATCTCGTAGATCCACTATGTATTTTTCATGGTTGCGATAAATTTAGGTCATAGAGAGATGGATCCACATTGTATTTTGGTGGCCATATCCTTAGTCAATATCATCATGGATCCGCAGTGTATTTATTGGTTTTCGTGCTTTGATTCATTTGTATTATGAGCATAGGTATGCCTACCTCGGGAATGGAACATATATTAACATTGTTTGATGGTTGTCTGCAACTTCTACCAGGTTCTCCAAATACATACCCTTGCTTCGAAGAATCTACAAAGTGTTTCATCCATCAATATTCATTTTCTAACTTCACACTTTTGGGGGAAATATGTTACACATCAAAATTCATCACTTCGATGGTGTCACATTTTCATTATCGCAAGTGTCATAAGTGTTGCACTTTTGTCACAAGTGTCATAAGTGTCGCACTTTTTGTCTCAAGTGTCATAAGTGTTGAATTTTATTTTCCTAAGTGTTGCATATCGAATGAAACAATGAAAAAACTTGCTACAAACCCTAAAACATGTTAGAAGAAGAAGCCCCATCATTTGACATTCAGAACAAGTGTTTTTACTAGGGAACTACTCATGTTGGTAACTTTTTGGAAGATCAACGCTCCCCTACTCATATACAGGGAGTGTCAATGCTTCTTTTCCATATTAGGGGGAGCATTGTAGCGCTCTTTTGTCCATTTTAAGGTAGCACTGAATTGGTTGAGGGAATATTGATGGAAATCCCACTTTCCTCTAAAGATAACTCTGGATGGATTGGGTTAGTTTGGCTTGAATCTAAATCCAGGGTTGCATCTAAGGAAGATATCAAAACTATTGGATCCATACCCTCAACTAATTCCAAATATATCCAAGGTAGTTGAGCCTCTCAAAGCCTATAAATGGAGGCATTATCATGGTGAAAAGGAGGAGAAAATAAGCAAAGCATTGCTATTTTGATTGTGCATCTTTCAGGAAAGGGTTGGATGAGGAGGACTTGGAGAGGTTGTTGCAACATCATCTGAATATTATAACTTTCCTTTTGAATTTCTCATCTAATATACTTGGCCTATTTACTTCAAGTATGTGTTTTCATGTGCTTGAATATGTTTAATTTTAATTGCATAGATTAATTTTATTTCCCTAATCCATCAAAGTAGAAGGAAGTCGCTTGTTTTTCGTTGTTCATTGTATGCATTGATTTGCACTAGAAGTTGGATCAAGTTTGCAGATAGGAGAAGCTAGTACAAACATCATAAACATAGTACATCCTACTTTACCTTCTCCTATCTTTTTCGATAAGAAAAATGAGTTTATAGGAATGGTAGTGTCCAAATGATTGTTTCTGTCTTGGTATAAGGTTCAATAATCCACGAGAAAGTTCACCTATCCGCAAGGTAATATTTCCATAACAAGGAATTCATATCAAAGCTAGCTCAAAATTGGAGTTCACATATACCTATACATAATAGATATGTCCATGCATTTAAAGAAGTTGAAAATGGAATAATGCAAAGTTATGTTGAAGGAATTAAAATAGAGAATTAAGAACCCCTCATTTTGATTAATGTATTCCTAGTTATATCACTCTCTTGCTACATTCTTACCCTTCACAATGACCATTTACAAAGGGTATGTTAATCCCTAGATATTGAGTTATTACATTTCTATTATTATATTATAATGGTCCTTATTATTTGGATAGGCCCGTTGGCTAAACCCTTTAATTGTAATTGTACTGATCTGTAAATTTTCGTGGACATTCCACTAGAACAGTTCATCAAAACATATCTTAACATATTCTAAAATATTATATTATGCAATTTATTTCCGTAGATCCCAAATTAATTATTACTATCTTATTGCTCAAATTTATGAAAATAACTTAATATTAAAATGAAATACTAAGCAAATGAACACACCATCCACATAAATGAACACAACATATATTCTAGGACACCCAATATGGGAGAAAACCCAACTAGAAGGTGAGGCCTATGTTTTTCTCTCTTTTCTTCATTAATAATATGAAAGTACAAAGAAACGGGGCACTCACTATAGAGTTACCCCTGACACTACGACCTAAATGGCTGCTAGAAAATCTCCTACCTCCTTTATTGTGCTCTCAAAATCCAGTCCTTGGATGATATTCTCAACTATGGGACAAGTACAATACAAAAGAGTGGAACCCCTTCTCTTCCTAACAAGGAATGTATTTAACATAGCTCGATAACCATCCAAGGTTAGGTTTTTTTCATCCTCAACCCTCAATTACTGATAATATTTTGGACCTTATAGAATTTTCTTGAAATTACACACATGAATATCCCCACATGTGTAAGTAATAGGGGCTAACATGGCATCCACTTGTACCATGGTGGTCAATAAGGTAGGTCAACTTGTTGGAGGCATAACTTCCACGTACGAGCTCCAATTGAGGTGGTTTTTGCATCGTTGGAAAGGTATCAATGTGTAGAAAAATGTTAATGGATTGGGAGATATGCTCACAAAGTTTTGACCCCAAAAAATGTCATTTGATGCCTCAAATGGCTCTGGAAGGTTCCAGACCCAAATCTCCAAACTGGTACCTACTACTAAAATGGGCCTTGCAAGCCAATTTCTTTGATTTTTCCATTCAAAAACTACCAATATAGATTAATATATATATAATTATCCAATCTAGATCATACCTCCCCATTTGGGAGGCTTTTGGTCCCCAAAATATTTTACTGAATGAGGTTAGGAAATGTTTCCTCTACCATGTCCCTGGAGTACCTTTTTCCTTGCCTGGAAGTTGTCCTTTCAACACAATCTACCAAAGATCATGATATTGTTGTCTGATAGTTCTGGACTTCTTCTGCAAAATTGTATATTTTTCCAACTTTTCGTAAGCTTCTAGTGTTAATTATTCTATGGTAGGTAGTACCTACTCATCAGTTTCCCAATCTAACATGGAAGGCTCATATAGTTTTAGATTCTCCATGTTCATTATAACTGACTAAATGCAGATGTGTAGGGGTATACTAAGTCTATAGGCATTATCACCCACCTTCTCCAATACCTCAAATGGACCATACCACAAATCTTTGATCTTCTTACCATGACCTTCTAGTCTTTCCTTATTCAACTGCAACCAAACTCATTCTCCCACTTTGAATGATTTCTCTATTTCGTGCTAATCATGTTGGGCCTTATACTTTCTTGTGCCTTCTTTAGTGTGTCATTTACTTGCAATTGGATTTACCTAATATTTTTAATAAACTTCTCCACTTTCAATGCTTATCCTATGACGTTTTCCTTAGGAAACATTCAAGGTGAAGGTGGAAAACAACTAAAGAAAGTTTCAAAAGGGAACTTACTAGTAGAAGTATGGATTGTTATGTTGTATGAGTGTTGAACATAGATTATATTTTCATCCCAGGTCTTCAGATGCTTATGATTATAACCCCTCAAAATTTTTACCAATTTCTTATTGACTACTTTTATTTTCCCATCTGTCTATGGATGGAATGTTCTAGATCTGTTCAAATTAGTGTCCATAGTCTCCCAAAGTGTAGTCCAAAAGGTACTAATAAATCTCATATCCCTATCCAAGATGATTCTCCTTAGTATCCCAAAGTGCACCTAGACCTGTTCAAAGAAAGTTTTTGTTGCTTCTTGTCCTTTGATGGTGATTTTACAACGCATAAAAATGCACTTCTTGATGAACCTGTAAACTATCACAAAAATACAGTCATGTCCCTTCCTTGTTGTTGAAAAACCACCCACAAAATCCATGGAAAAACTTTACCAAGGTAGAGCGGGTACATGTAAGGGATGGTATAGACCTTGATTTATATTACTAATCTTGTTTTTACAACAAATTATGCATCCTCTAATATATTGAGCTACATATTCTTTCATTATGGGCCAATACACTTACCTCTGTAACTTGGCAATTGTTGTCCCAGCACCAAAATTTCCTACAAGATTGGAGGTATGAGCCTCTCTAATAAGCTGAAATATTTCACCCTTAGGAACATAGATATTGTATAGCATGTCGATCAACCCATTTTGGAGATCATAATCAACCTTACCATCACCTTCTTCTACATGAATTTGGCCTTATAGCTAATGAAACACCTCTTTGAATTATTCAACTTCTGTGTATGCCTCTTTGTATGCATTATGGGTGAAAGGATACATGTTAATAATAGTTTCCAAAGATGTAATATTGTATGTGGGTGGCCTTGAAATAATGTCTTCCAACTTATTGGCACTTCCCTTTGTTACCCCCTCACTTATAGAAGTAACTAGAGGAAAAGGTTTTCTCCATGATCCATATTTCAGACAATAGATCCAATGTTTTTATTCTTGACTCCAAAAATAGTTTCCCATAGAGGCCTTACATTACATTCTCAACTCATCTCACTCATATTATATGGTGCATTTACATACTCAAGTATATTGTTCTCGCACTTTATATTAAGTGATAATATTAATACTTGAGGCTTGAAAATGTTAATCAAAGATTCATTTGGATAATGAATCATGATGTTATGGGGATATAGTTTTTTCCTTGTCTCACCTTGGTGGTTATTATCATTTTCGAGTCAAGTGTTTTCATTTTGGGGAAAATTTGTACTGCTAGGGGGGCTTAATGGGGGTAACATGTTCATATCCCTTACCATGAATAACTCATTCCATATATCACATATAGGTTGTCTTACCTTTTGGTTTGGTTGTTACATGTATCCCAAAAAGTATTTTTATTCATAATCCCATGAGAAGAAGGGGCTTGAAATTAGGGATGATTTTAAGGATGGAAATTTATTTCAAAATGTAGAAACCTTGGTGAATCTTATTAACCCTTCATATGCCAACTATAAATGATTGGCGATATTTTTGTAAAAATATTCAAATATCTAAGGATTTTATATATTTTTTATAAAATTCTGGTGATTTTTAAGGTAAAATAATTTTATCCTATAGAATTTGGGCGAATCATTTTTAAAATAGCGAATCTCGTTTTTGGAAAAACCATGGAAAATTAGCCCATGAGCGAAATTCAGCCCCTAAAATCATCCATGCTTGAAATCCTGACGTAGATGCAACTTTATAAAAAATGATATAGAATCAGAAAAAGGCCCAATTCAAAATGTAGGGAAAATAAACAAACAAGAAAAAAAAAAGTATTAAAAACCAAGAAAAATAAAGAAGAATGAGCTCTACCCACTTGCTAAGAGGCCATCACCCAAAGTCCTATGCAATAAATGCATATCTTATGGAAGAAATTACAAAATAAAATGTCAAGACACAGTGTCGAGGGAAGGGTACCTCATTTCCTAAGAACTCCCTCTACAAAGGCACTAATGATGATGACTATTATACATGTCCTTGCATGTCAATGAAATCCACTCCATGAAGTAAACCTAAATCCATACCACTACCATTGCACATACTCCTTGATGGGTTCCTAGGACATACCTCTTGGTATAGGTATTGTCACACCTAATAGGGGGTAATAATGACCCTTCCATACCTAGACTTGGAAAATTGTATAATTTTGTAAGCTAAAGTGAAATTTGAAGAGGATATGTTGTGACATCTATGTAATGTTTTTTTTATTAACATGACTCACTTTATATGTTGTATTTTTATTTTGTACCTAGACTTCAGTCTTCATGATGCATATTGGACCACATGAGCCCCTCCAATGATGATGATTGCACATGCTTGGTTGACACTTTGATAATTTGGAGGATGTTGAGGGGCTACTACACCACTTTTATAGATTCCATCCCCACCACTTGAGAGAGGATGCTTCAAACTCCTAGGGGGATGTTGAGGGTTTTAATCACATGGATCCATTCATGAGACCCCCTAGAATACTTGGGAATGACCTTGAGATCATTGATGATGGGAAATTCCATGCATGGTAATGATGGCTTGATGGGGAATTTCACCTACTATATAGGATTTTGGAACCTTTCTTGAGGACATTGTACTTGGAGATATTATGTGGCACCTTTCCATGGATGATATCACCCCTTCATGATGGGATGTTTCACTTTGATGATAGAATGTTGCACCTTTTGGGGATGGGGCATATTGATGTGATGTTTGAGGCTTCTTGATGATGACATGACACTTTTGTATGAGACTGCATCACACCTATTGGAGATGAAACATTGCATTCTTTCATGTCAACTTTTTACTTCTAAGCACATTCTTCCCACTTTTGAGTGAGTCATCCCATATTAGAGGCCACATGTGTCGCACGTGTGAGTCTTAGAGCACTTTATGATGGGACAATTTAATTTGTGAGATAATTTACTTCATCTCAGAGGCATCGTTGGGGGTACTACGGACCTATCCCCTCATGTATCATGGATTTTTATGTATTTTGTCCTTATCTGTAGGAATTATGAAAGATAAAAAAATTATTTTATGTTTTTAGTACTTATATTGTGTGAGAAGGGTGCTATATCTATTATATAAACAAGATAAGCACTTCCCACTTTCAAATCATTGCTACTTCTGGAGATTTATCACTTTTTTATTCTTTTACATGTTCTCTCTCATGGAAAATGCTATGGATGTTTAACTAGGGAGAACATTTTGGGAGTTATGTTTGTGGATCTTCTACTACTACTTGGATGACATGGAAATTAGGATTTTATGGATGAAAAAGTTTTTCAGTAAGTGTTCTCTTTTCATTTTATGGTTATGTTTATGAATAAAGTTTTAGATTGATGGTGTTTCTCTAGTGTTGGTTCTTCATACCCTTTGATAATTCTTGAACAAACCCTTGTCAAAATTCTTGGAAGGTTGTTTAGTGGATAAATATTGGTTTGCTTAGGGTTAGTAATGGACAATATATAAGTCTCACCCTAAAATAATCCACTTCATTTCTCTCAAATAAGAAACTTTATGTGACCCCATATGCCAAAAATAGTAGGCATTATTCTTTTTTCTCCAAAATAGTCAATCATTACTACTTCATTTTACTATTTTAGGGTTACGTTTAGGGTTTATTGGTTGCACATTTTCATTTGCAACCATAAAAAAACAAGACATATATGGTATTTAGGCATACTATTGACCTAAACTAGATTGATAAAACCTTAATTTAGTTTTTTGAAGTGTTACAGCAAACATCTAAGGAAATGCATCTAGGGTTTTAGGCTTGTTAACTACTATTTAAATTTTTTATTTTGTTGGAAATCCAAACCCTAATTTAACCTAGAGTTTATCCCTCTTATTCAATGGATCATTGCATGATCAAAGGGATATTATTAGTCCTATTCTAATCATTTATTTATTGTTGTAATAATTGATTTTACTGCTGAAAATCATCTATCGTATTGTTGTAATAACTTTACTACTATTGAAAATCACATATTTTACTACTAAAATATTCTCTACACTGCTGAAAAATCATTTATTTCATTGTTGTAGCCATTTACCTTACTTCTATAGTTTCATATATTTTTGGAATTTTTACTACAACCTTGGATTCTTTTTTATGGGGAAAAATCGTTTTCAACTTATGGTTTGTTTTAATGATTTCCATATAGACATAGAAGGTCAATAATCCCTAAGTTGGGAGAATTTGTTTTTCAAGATCTGAATTTACACCCCATTTTTCATGCCCATTTTTGACAAGAAACCATGAAGTAGTTTTCAAATCTCTTATGATTCCATCTCAAGCCTTGGGGAGTGACATTGTGCAAGAAATCCAAGTTTATCATCTTTTGAAGTACATGGATCATCCTTATGATATGAAAGGGTTGCATTATGAATGCCTTTCTTGGAGCAAGGATGGGCCATCATCGATATATTGCAACCCTATTGAAATATGTATAGAGCAAGTTTGTGGATGCACATCTCACCATGATTTTGTTCCTCTTGCCCAGCCTCATGAGTTGAACTCTATGTTTGGTTATGGTGTAATATCTATCTCAACTCATGATCATTTTGTGCTTGAAATATCCTTGTTTTGGTTCATAACTAAGCGTAAGGGTGGAATTGTTGACCTTGATGAGATGCTAGGAAGGCTTCACTAGTTTTATGATTATACCTAGCATTTATATTATCCTATAGAAATAAGTAGGATATTTGTAGTTCATGTTGTGTGATTCTTTTATGCATATTGATTGTGTTGTCTTGTTTACTTGCTTTAATTTATTTCTTTATCATATGCACTTATAGTTTGTTGAAGTTTCTCTTTACTCTATATATAAAAGGGAAAAAAAATTACTTTATGGTTTTCATTATCTGTATTTTATCTTTCCTTTACAAGGGGGATTGTGTCCCCCTACTCATCTTTACTAATTATATTATGTTAGAATGTAGCAGGAAATTTTAGTTTTGATACAGAGTGTGGGTCTTGGAGTTCCATAGATTGCTAAGCTTTTCATGTGCTCTATGGTGAGAACAGACCATGCTGGATATAGATGTTACCCCTTCACTTCTATGGGTAACTAGAGGATAATTTTTCTCCATGATTCACATTTCATAAAATAGATCTAACGATGTTATTCCAAACTCTCCATAGATAGTTTCCCACAGATTCCTTCCATTACATGCTTAACTCATCTCACTCATATGAGATGGTTCATTTACATACTTTGTTACATCATTATAACACTTCATATTGAATGATAATGTTAATACTTGAGGAATGAAAATGGTGATCAAGGGTTGATTTGGATAATGAATCATGATTCTTTGGAGTTGTGCTTTTTTCCTTGTCTCTCCTTGGTGTTTATTTATCATTTTCTATTCAAGTGTTGTAACTCTTGGGAAAAGTTGTACTTCTAGGGGGGCTTAATGGGGGTAACATGTCCAGATCCCTTACCATGAATAACACATTCCATCTATCACCTATATGTTTTCCTTTCTTTTGAGATGTTTGTTACATGTATTCCAAAAAGGATTGTGCCTCATAATAACATGAGAAGAAGGGGCTTGAAAGATCGAGATAGATGAAAATGTATAAAATATGATATCGAAAGAACAAAATCCCCAATTCAAAATGTGGGGAAAATAAATAAACAAGAAAATCAAAGTATTAAAAACCAAGAAAAAGTAAGAAGCATGAGCTCTACCCCCTCACTAAGAGGCCATCACCCCAAGTATTATGTAATGAATGCGTATATTATGAAAGGACACACCAAATCAAATGTCAAGACACGGTATTGAGGAAAGGGTACCTCATTGCCTAAGAACTCCCTCAACAAAGGTGCTCATGAGGATGACTATTATACATGGCCTTGCATGTCAATGACATCCGCCCCATGAAGTAAACCCCAATTTGTACCACTAACATTGCACATACTCTATGATGGGTTCCCTAGGACATACCTCTTGGTCTGGGTACTGGCACACCTAATAGGTGTTAATAATGACCCTCCCATACCTAGACTTGGAAAATTGTATAATTTTGTAACCTAGTGTGAAGTTTGAAGAGGATATTTTGCGATGTCTATCTAATGGATTTTCTCCCATGTTCGACATAAAGTAATATGTTTAGATGAATATATTTGTACCACATCGGTATTAGGATGAATACCCTGGGTTGAGTGTTCATTATGTTATCTTCTTTTCCTAGGCTATGAAGGAGATCATTTGAGCATGTTGATATATATAATGTCACATAGATCCAATTTCTATTGATCTGTGGCTATGTTTTGTCATCTCGTAGATCCACTGTGTATTTTTCATGGTTGCGATCAGTTTGGGTCATAGAGAGATGGATCCACATTGTATTTTGGTGGCCATATCCTTAGTCAATATCATCATGGATCCGCAGTGTATTTATTGGTTTTTGTGCTTTGATTCATTTGTAATCCAAGCATAGGTATGCCTACCTCAGAAATGGAACATACATCAACATTGTTTGATGGTTGTCTGCAACTTCTACCAGGTTCTCCAAATACATACCCTTTCTTCAAAGAATCTACAAAGTGTTTCATCCATCAATATTCATTTTCTAACTTCACACTTTTGGGGGAAATATGTTACACATCAAAATTCGTCACTTCGACGGTGTCGCATTTTCATTATCGCAAGTGTCATAAGTGTCACACTTTTTGCCGCAAGTTTCATAAGTGTCGCACTTTTTATCGCAAGTGTCATAAGTGTTGAATTTTATTTTCCTAAGTGTTGCATATCGAATGAAACAATGAAAAAACTTGCTACAAACCCTAAATAATGTTAGAAGAAGAATCCCCATCATTTGACAATCAAAAAAAGTGTTTTTACTAGGGAACTACTCATCTTGGTAACTTTTTGGAAGATCAACGCTCCCCTACTCATATATAGGGAGTGTCAATGCTTCTTTTCCATATTAGGGGAGCATTGTAGCGCTCTTTTGTCCATTTTAAGGTAGCCCTGAATTGGTTGAGGGAATATTGGAGGAAATCCCACTTTCCTCTAAAGATAACTCTGGATGGATTGGGTTAGTTTGGCTCGAATCTAAATCCAGGGTTGCATCTAAGGAAGATATCACAACTACTAGATCCATATCCTCAACTAATTCCAAATATATCCAAGGAAGTTGAGCCTCTCAAAGCCTATAAATGGAGGCATTATCATCGTGAAAAGGAGGAGAAAAAAAACAAAGAATTGTTATTTTGATTGTGCATCTTTCAAGAAAGAGTTGGACAAGGAGGACTTGGAGAGGTTGTTGCAAAATCATCTGAATATTATAACTTTCCTTTAGAATTTATCATCTAATACACTTGGCCTATTTACTTCAAGTATGTGGTTTCATGTGCTTGAATATGTTTAATTTTATTTCAATATATTAATTTTGTTTCCATAATCCATCAGAGTAGAAGGAAGTCACTTGTTTTTCATTGTTCATTGTAGGTATTGATTTGCACTAGAAGTTAGATCAAGCTTGCAGATAGGAGAAACTAGGACAAACATCATAATCAGAGTACATCCTACTTTACATTCTCCTATATTTTTCGATAAGAAAAATGAGTTTATAGGAATGGTAGTGTCCAAATGATTGTTTATGTCTTGGTATAATGTTCAGTAATCCACGGGAAAGTTCACCTATACGTAGGGGAATATTTCCATAACAAGGAATTCTTATCAAAGCTAGCTCAAAATTGGGGTTCACATATACCTATACATAATAGATATGTCCATGCATTTAAAGAATTTGAAAATGGAATAATGCAAATTTATGTTGAAGGAATTAGAATAGAAAATTAAGAACCCCTCATTTTGATTAATATATTCCTAGTTATATCACTCTCTTTATACATTCTTACTCTTCACAATGACCATTTACAAAGGGTTATGTTAATCCCTAGATATTGAGTTATTACATTTCTATTATTATATTATAATGGTCCTTATTGTTTGGATAGGCTTGTTGGCTAAACCCTTTAATTGTAATTGTACTAATCTGTAAATTGTCGTGGACAATCCACTAGAACAGTTCATCAAAACATATCTTAACATATTCTAAAATATTAGATTCTGCAATTTATTTTCGTAGATCCTAAATTAATTATTACTATCTTATTGCTCAGATTTATGAAAATAACTTAATATGAAAATGAAATACTAAGAAAATGAACACACCATCCACATAAATGAACACAACATGTATTCTAGGAAACCCAATATGGGAGAAAACCCAACTAGAAGGTGAGGCCTATGCTTTTCTCCCTTTTCTTCATTAATGAAATGTAAGTACAAAGAAACAGAGCACTCACTATGGATTTACCCTTGACACTACGACCTAAATGGCTGCTAGAAAATCTCCTACCTCCTTTATTGTGCTCTCAAAATCCAGTCCTTGGATGATCTTCTCAACTATGGGACAAGTACAATACAAAAGAGTGGAACCCCTTCTCTTCCTAACAGGGAATGTATTTAACATAGCTCGATAACCATCCAAGGTTAGGTTTTTTTCATCCTCAACCTTCAATTACTGATAATATTCTGGACCTTATAGAATTTTCTTGAAATTACACACATGAATATCCCCACATGTGTGAGTAACGGGGGCTAACATGGCATCCACTCGTACCATGGTGGTCAATAAGGTAGGTCAACTTGTGGGAGGCATAACTTCCACGTACAAGATCCAATTGAGGTGGTTTTTGCATCATTGGAAAGGTATCAATGTGTAGAAAAATGTTAATGGATTGGGAGATATGATCACAAAGTTTTGACACAAAACAATTTCATTTGATTTCTCAAATGGATCTGGAAGTTTCTAGACCCAAATCTCCAAATTGGGACCTATTACTAAAATGGGCCTTGCAAGCCAATTTCTTTGATTTTTCCACCCAAAAAGTACCAATATAGATTAAAAAATAGATAATTATCCAATCTAGATCATACCTCCCCATTTGAGAGGATTTTGGTCCCCAAAGTATTTTACTGAATGAGGTTAGGAAATGTTTCCTCTACCATATCCCCAAAGTACCTTTTTTCTTTCCCAGAAGTTGTCCTTTTAACACAATCTACCAAATATCATGATATTGTTGTCTGATAGTTCTGGACTTCTTCTGCAAAATTGTATCTTTTTCCAACTTTTCGTAAGCTTCTAGTGTTAAGTATTCTATGGTAGGTATAACCTACTCATCAGTTTCCCAATCTAACATGGAAGGCTCATAGAGTTTTAGATTCTTCATGTTCATTGTAACTCACTAAATGCACATGTGTAGGGATATACTAAGTCTATAGGCATTATCACCCACCTTCTCCAATACCTCAAATGGAACATACCGAAAATATTTGATCTTCTTACCACGACCTTGTATTCTTTACTTATTCAACTGCAACCAAACTCATTCTCCTGTTTTGAATGATTTCTCTATTTCGTGTTGATCATGTTGGGCCTTATACTTTGTTGTGACTTCTTTAGTGTGTCATGTACTTGAAATTGGATTTACCCAATATTTTAAATAAAATTCTCCACTTTCAACGCTTATCCTGTGATGTTTTCCATAGGAAACATTCAAGGTGAAGGTGGAAAACACCTTGTTTCAAAAGGGAACTTACCAGTAGAAGTATGGATTGTAATGTTGTATGAGTGTTGAGTGTAGATTATATATTCATCCCAGGTCTTCAGATGCTTATGATCATAACCCCTCAAAATTTTTACAAATTTCCTATTGACTACTTTTGTTTTCCCATCTGTCTATGGATGGGATGTTGTAGATATCTTCAAATTAGTGTCCATCATCTCCCAAAGTGTAGTCCAAAAGGTACTAATAAATCTCATATCCCTATCCGAGATGATTCTCCTTAGTATCCCAAAGTGCACCCAGACCTGTTCAAAGAAAGTTTTTATTGCTTCTTGTCCTTTGATGGTGTTCTTACAAGGCATAAAAATGCACTTATTGTTGAACCTGTATACTATCACAAAAATATAGTCATGTCCCTTCCTCGTTGTTGAAAAACCACCCACAAAATCCATGGAAATAGTTTACCAAGGTAGAGCGGGTACATGTAAGGGATGGTATAGACCTTGATTTATATTACTAATCTTGTTTCTACAACAAAGTATATATCCTCTAATATATTGAGCTACATATTCTTTCATTATGGGCCAATACACATACCTTTGTAACTTGGCAATTGTCTTCCCATCACCAAAATTTCCTACAAGATTGGAGGTATGAGCCTCTCTAATAAGATGGAATATTTCACCCTTAGGAACATAGAGATTGTATAGCATGTCGATCAACCCATTTTGGAGATCATAATCAACCTTACCATCACCTTCTTCTACGTGAATTTGTCCCTATAGCTAATGAAACACCTCTTTGAATTATTCATCTTCTATGTACGACTCTTTGTATGCATTATGGGTGAAAGGATCCATGTTAATAAGAGTTTCCAAAGATTTAATATTGGATGTGGGTAGCCTTGAAATAATGTCTTCCAACTTATTGGTGCTTCCCTTTATTACCCCCTCACTTATAGAAATAACTAGAGGAAAACGTTTTGTCCATGATCCAGATTTCAGACAACAGATCCAATGCTTTTATTCTAGACTCTCCACAAATAGTTTCCCACAAAGGCCTTACATTTCATGCTCAAATCATCTCACTCATATGATATGGTATATTTAAATACTCAAGTATATTGTTCTCGCACTTCATATTGAGTGATAATATTAATACTTGAGGCTTGAAAATGTTAATCAAAGGTTCATTTGGATAATGAATCATGATGTTATGGGGATATGTTTTTTTCCTTGTCTCAACTTGGTGGTTGTTATCATTTTCTAGTCAAATGTTGTCATTTTTGGGAAACTTTGTACTGCTAGGGGGCCTTAATGGGGGTAACATGTTCATATCCCTTACCATGAATAATTCATTCCATATATCACTTATATGTTGTCTTACCTTTTGGGTTGGTTGCTACATGTATCCCAAAAAGTTTTTTTCTTCATAATCCCATGAGAAGAAGGGGCTTGAAATCATGAGGTAGATGCAACTTTATAAAAAATGATATAGAAAGAGAAGAAGGCCCGATTCAAAATGTGGGGAAAAGAAACAATCAAGAAAAAAAAAAGTATGAAAAAACAAGAAAAAGAAAGAAGCATGAGCTCTACCCCCTTGATAAGAGGCCATAACCCAAAGTCCTATGCAATAAATGCATATCTTATGGAAGAAATTACAAAATAAAATGTCAAGACACAGTGTCGAGGGAAGGGTACCTCATTTCCTAAGAACTCCCTCTACAAAGGCACTAATGACGATGACTATTATACATGTTCTTGCATTTCAATGACATCCACTCCATGAAGTAAACCCAAATCCATACCACTACCATTGCACATACTCCTTGATGGGTTCCTAGGACATACCTCTTGGTATAGGTACTGTCACACCTAATAGGGGGTAATAATGACCCTTCCATACCTAGACTTGGAAAATTGTATATTTTTGTAAGCTAGAGTGAAATTTGAAGAGGATATGTTGTGAGATCTATGTAATGCATTTTTTATTAACATGACTCACTTTATATGTTGTATTTTTATTTTGTACCTAGACTTCGGTCTTCATGATGCATATTTGACCACATGAGCCCCTCCAATGATGATGATTGCACATGCTTGGTTGGCACTTTGATCATTTGGAGGATGTTGAGGGGCTACTACACCACTTTTATAGATTCCATCCCCACCAATTGAGAGAGGTCGCTTCACACTCCTAGGAGGACGTTGAGGGTTTTGATTACATGGATCCATTCACAAGACCCCCTAGAATACTTGGGAATGAACTTGATCTCATTGATGATGGGAAATTCCATGCATGGTAATGATGGCTTGATGGGGAATTTCACCTACTATAGAGGATTTTGGAACCTTGCTTGAGGACATTGTACTTGGAGATATTATGTGGCACCTTTCCATGGATGATATCACCCCTTCATGATGGGATGTTTCACTTTGATGATAGGATGTTGCACCTTTTGGGGATGGGGCATCTTGATGTGACGTTTGAGGCTTCTTGATGATGACATGACACTTTTTTATGAGACTGCATCACACCTATTGGAGATGAAACATTGCATTCTTTCATGTCAACTTTTTACTTCTAAGCACATTCTTCCCACTTTTGAGTGAGTCATCCCATCTTAGAGGCCACATGTGTTGCACGTGTGAGTCTTAGAGCACTTTATGATGGGACAATTTAATTTATGAGATAATTTACTTCATCTCATAGGCATCGTTGGGGGTACTATGGACCTATCCACTCATGTATCATGGATTTTTATGTATTTTGTCCTTATCTGTAGGAATTATGAGAGATAAAAGAATTATTTTATGTTTTTAGTGCTTATATTGTATGAGAAGGGTGCTATATCTCTTATATAAACAAGATAAACACTTCTAACTTTCAAATCATTGCTACTTCTGGAGATTTATCACTTTTTTATACTTCTACTTGTTCTCTCTCATGGAAAATGTTATGGATGGTTAACTAGGGAGAACATTTTGGGAGCTACGTTTGTGGATCTTCTACTACTACTTGGATGACATGGAAATTAGGATTTTATGGATGAAATATGTTTTTATTAAGTGTTCTCTTTTCATCATATGGTTATGTTTATGAATAAATTTTTAGATTGATGGTGTTTCTCTAGTGTTGGTTCTTCATACCCTTTGATAATTCTTGAACAAACCCTTGTCAAAATTCTTGGAAGGTTGTTTAGTGGATAAATATTAGATTGCTTAGGGTTAGTAATGGGCAATATATAAGCCTCACCCTAAAATAATCCACTTCATTTCTCTCAAATAAGAAACTTTATGTGAACCCATATGCCCAAAATAGTAGGCGTTATTCCTTTTCTCCAAATAGTCAATCATTACTACTGCATTTTACTATTTTAGGGTTTATTAGTTGCAGATTTTCATTTCCAACCATAAAAAACAAGACATATAGGGTATTTAGGCATACTATTGACCTAAATTACATTGATAAAACCTTAATTTAATTTTCTGAAGTGTTATAACGACCATGTAAGGAAATACATCTAGGGTTTTAGGGTTGTTAGCTACTATTTAAATTTTTTATTTTGTTGGAAAACCAAACCCTAATTTAACCTAGGGTTTATCCCTCTTATTTAATGGATCATTGCATGATCAAAGGGATATTATTTATCCTATTCTAATCATTTATTTATTGTCGTAATAATTGATTTTACTGCTGAAAATAATCTATCATACTATTGTAATAACTTTACTACTACTGAAAATCACATATTTTACTACTAAAATACTCTCTACACTACTGAAAAATCATTTATTTCATTGTTGTAGTCATTTACCTTACTACTATAATTTCATATATTTTTGGAATATTTACTACAACCTTGGATTCTTTTTTATGGGGAAAATTGTTTTCAACTTATGGTTTGTTTTAAGGATCTCCATATACACATAGAAGGTCAATAATCCCTAAGTTGGGAGATTTTTTTTTTCAAGATCTGAATTTACACCCCATTTTTCATCCCCATTTTTGACAAGAAACCATGAAGTAGTTTTGAAATCTCTTATGATTCCATCTCAAGCCTTGGAGAGTGACATTGTGCAAGAAATCCAAGTTTATCATCTTTTGAAGTACATGGATCATCCTTATGATATGAAAGGGTTGCATTATGAATGCCTTTCTTGGAGCAAGGATGAGCCATCATCGATATATTGCAACCCTATTCAAAGATGTATAGAGCAAGTTTGTGGATGCACATCTCGCCATGATTTCATTCCTCTTTCCCACCCTCATGAGTTGAACTCTATGTTTGGTTATGGTGTAATGTCTATCTCAGCTCATGATCATCTTGTGCTTGAAATATCCTTGTTTTGGTTCATAACTAAGCGTAAGGGTGGAATTGTTGACCTTGATGAGATGCTAGGAAGGCTTCACTAGTTTTATGATTATACCTATCATTTATATTATCCTATAGCATTAAGTAGGATATTTGTAGTTCATGTTGTGTGATTCTTTTATGCATATTGATTGTGTTGTCTTGTTTACTTGCTTTAATTTATTTCTTTATCATATGCACTTATAGTTAGTTGAAGCTTCTCTTTACTCTATATATAAAAGGGAAAAAAAATTACTTTATGGTTTTTATTATCCTTATTTTATCTTTCCTTTACAAGGGGGATTGTGTCCCCCTACTCATCTTTACTAATTATATTATGTTAGAATGTAGCAGGGAATTTTAGTTTTGATACAAAGTGTGGGTCTTGGAGTTTCACAGATTGCTAAGCTTCTCTTGTGCTCTGTGGTGAGAACACACCATGTTGGAGATAGATGTTACCCCTTCACTTCTATGGGTAATTAGAGGATAATTTTTCTCCATGATCCACATTTCATAAAATAGGTCTAAAGATGTTATTCCAGACTCTCCATATATAGTTTCCCATAGATTCCTTCCATTACATGCTTAACTCATCTCACTCATATGATATGGTGCATTTACATACTTCGTTACATCATTATAACACTTCATATTGAATGATAATGTTAATACTTGAGAAATGAAAATGGTGAACAAGAGTTGATTTGGATAATGAATCATGATGCTTTGGAGTTGTGCTTTTTTCCTTGTCTCGCCTTGGTGTTTATTTATCATTTTATATTCAAGTGTTGTCACTCTTGGGAAAAGTTGTACTTCTAGGGGGGCTTAATGGGGGTAAAATGTCCATATCCCTTACCATGAATAACACATTCCATCTATCACCTATATGTTTTCCTTTCTTTTGGGATGTTTGTTACATGTATCCCAAAAAGGATTGTGCCTCATAATAAAATGAGAAGAAGGGGCTTGAAAGATCGAGATAGATGCAAATGTATAAAATATGACATTGAAAGAAAAAAAATCCCCAATTCAAAATGTGGGGAAGATAAACAAACAAGAAAATAAAAGTATTAAAAACCAAGAAAATGTAAGAAGCATGAGCTCTGCCCCCTCACTAAGAGGCCATCACCCCAAGTATTATGTAATGAATGCATATATTATGAAAGGACATACCAAATCAAATGTCAAGACACAGTATTGAGGAAAGGGTACCTCATTGCCTAATCATTCCCTCTACAAAGGTTCTCATGAGGATGACTATTATAGATGGCCTTGCATGTCAATGACAT
The DNA here is from genome assembly GCA_000966675.3 of Picea glauca. Classification (NCBI taxonomy): domain Eukaryota; kingdom Viridiplantae; phylum Streptophyta; class Pinopsida; order Pinales; family Pinaceae; genus Picea; species Picea glauca. The sequence continues at coordinate 308,363 of JZKD02S2273400.1, forward strand.
CCACCCCACGAAGTAAACCCCAATCCATACCACTACCATTGCACATAATCTATGATGGGTTCCCTAGGACATACCTCTTGGTCTGGGTACAGACACACCTAATATGTGGTAATAATGACCCTCCCATACCTAGACTTGGAAAATTGTATAATTTTGTAACCTAGTGTGAAGTTTGAAGAAGATATTTTGCGATATCTATCTAATGGATTTTGTATTAACATGACTCACCATATATGTTGTGTTTGGATTGTGTACCTTGAGCCCATCCTTGGATGATGATTGCACATGCTTGGTTTACACTTGGATCCTTTAGAGGATGTTGAATGGCTACTACCCCACTTTTATGGAGGTAATTCCCACCACTTCAGAGAGGTCGGTTGGAATTCCTAGGAGGATGTTGGGGGTTTTTATCACATGGCTCCATTCATGAGACTCCCTAGCACACTTAGGAATCACCTTGAGATCATTTATGGTGGGAGATTCCATGCATGATGATGATGACTTGATGGGATGTTTCAACTTCTATGTAGGGTGTTGGAACCTTTCTTGAAGACATTGCATGCAGAGATATGATGTGTCACCTTTCCATGGATGATAACACCCCTTCATGATGGCACGTTTCACTTTGATGATGGGGCATTGCACCTTTTGGGGATGGGGCATATTGGTGTGATGTTTGATGCTTCTTTATGATGACATGACACTTTTCGATGAGAATTCACACCTCTTGGAGAGTAAGGCACCCCTTGGAGAGTAAGGCACCCATTGGAGATGAAACATTGCACCCTTTCATGTCAACTTTTCACTTTTGAGCACATTCTTCCCACTTTTGAGTGAGCCATCCCCTCTTAGAGGCCACATGTGCCACACCTGTGAGTTTTAGAGAACTTTATGATGGGGTGATTTCATTTGCGATCCATTTTACTTCATCTTGGAGGCATCGTTGGGGGTCATAGGGACCTATCCACTCATGTATCATGGATTTTTTTTATGTATTGTTTCCTTATCTATAGGTTTTATGAGAGATAAATGAATTATTTTAATTTTTTAGTGCTTGTATTGTGTGAGAAGGGTGTTAGATATCTCATATAAGTAAGAGAAACATTTATCACTTTCAAATCATTTCTATTTGTGGATATTTATCACTCTTGTTTACTTATATTGGTTCTCTCTCATGAAGAATGTAATGGATGGTTAACTAGGGTGACTACTTTGGGAGCTATGCTTGTGGATCTTCTACTACTACTTGGTGACATGGAAATTAGGGTTTTGATGGATGAAAGACGTTTTGAGTAAGTGTTCTCACTTCATCTTATGGTTATGTTTGTGATTACATTTTTATATTGATGTTGTTTTTATAGTGTTGGTTCTTCATTATTGTAATCTAAGGGATCACATGAGGTATTTACTAGTAGAGATTCACACAACATAATACAACATTATACAGTAATATATACAAGCACACATAAATGAAGAGAAGGAATATACAAGTAATGGTGAGACCAAAAATAAGTATCTATTTTTTTATAATCAATACCACACCACATTTACCTTCATGTTCTCACGTATTTATACCTTGAGTCAGTTGGCAGGTAGTTAGTTACAACTTATTTAGACACCCTGGTCAGTTGAACCGACACAAAGGTCACTCAACTTACATTGAATATTCAAATTAATTTCAGAGTCGAATAATATTATACATGGTCGATTGTTGGGTCTAGTCGATAGGGTTGACTATTCCCTCCAACATCTCCCCCACACTCAAATCCTTCTTCGTCTCGAAGCAGAGGGAGATTTGGAATTACAATTACAATTTTTATAATGTGACAACTTTTACAAAATTCAATGTGAAAGATCATTCATCATGGATCCTTCATGGTGACTTGGATGGTATAGTCTGGGTTCTTTCTTCGTGCTCGAATTTGGTTTCAGAAGTTTCTCTTTCACCATTCTTGGTGCGTTCTTATTAATGTTTTGGTGGTCCATTGGTTGGAATAATTTCTTGATCACCCCTCTCACTAGCGGAGCCTTGGTGATTCTAGTCGGTTGTGTCTATGACTTCTCTTCCTAGGGTTTGTTGCGTAGTTGTACATTGGATAGTCGATGTGGAGTTACCTCGATCAAATTATACCCTATAAAGACTTGGCTACCTTCATTCTATACTAATGGGGGAAGGTACAATTCCCATTTTTTCGATGGTGCTAGCCAATTTCATGGGGTTAATCCTTTTCTAGGTATCACTACTTTTTTTCTATGATGTTTTAGTCCTGATGCCTATTGCTTATCAAAATTTTAGTCTAAATTAAAAAATTTGCAACCCTCGATAAACTCATTTTACTTCTACTTCAACCAGCTCTATTTTCATATGATTCTTGAGTCCTTCCATGGGTTGTTCTTGTAGTGAAAATGGTGTGAGTGACGAGTTGTTCGCATGAGTGATGATGATTACTATGTCTTATCATGCGTACTATGTGTCATGATTTCAAATCATGTGGTTGAATGTATTTTCCTCTAGGTTGGTCTACTTCTCGTCATCATGAAAAGTCTCCTTGAATGATACATATTTGTTGATTGATGATTTATTCTTGATCGATCTCTCGTTGGTCGATTGTTTATTATAAAAAAATATATGCTCCCACATGTTTATGCCTATTGACTGTCAAGGGTGGTGTTGTAGACCATGGTTCGGGGATTGGATCAACTTTTGATTTTATATTTTCTTCTTGTTGTTGAATTGATCGGTTAATTGGTGCTTCAAGAGATGTTGATTTTTATTGGTTTGGTTGATTGATTCGTGTGTCCAAAATTGATTCTTATATATTATCAGGCTGATTGATTGTTGCTTCCTCCATAATCTATATTAGTCTTCTCACCTCCTGAAGTTTTTCTAACCAGTCAGTCTCCTCTACTTATGATGACGATATCAAAAATATTGGCTAAGGGGGTGGAGGCTGCGAACTAGAAATGCTTGGATTAAAAAATAAAATCTCAGCCTTGGTGGGGACAAAGGTCAGTTTTGTTGTTCTAGTGTTGGTGTGCTCTTTGGTTGGTTCAAATAGTTTCTATGGATATATGGTGTGACATGTTGAATTTGTTGCTCAAATGACTGCCATTATTTTATTGTGCACTATGCTTGAATTCCCAGTGATTTCATTTGGCTCGGATAGTCCATATTTTCTGTTATAAGGGAATATTGTACAGTTCCTCCTTCTTTCATATTGGAATAAATATTTCTTTAATACATTTGGAGGAAATTATTGCTTCGAATTGTGCCTTTTTATCATCCTTGAACCATTTATGCTCTTGTGCAACCAAATATATGTCTTCCTATTTTTATCATTCGATCTACCATGTCAAAGTGTCGCAAGCACATTGGTAGGCAATGTTAATTATTTGTTGTGTTAGTTCTTCCAACAAGTATTGTTGCACTTTGAGTTGACTACATGTAGTCTCAAAATATGTGGGTTATTTTCTTTGCTTCCAAATTTTCATTTGCTACCTTACATTTCCCATATTTAGGCTACAAAATTGCTCTTATTTGGTCACCTTTTAATTTCTTATTCTTTTCCTACAATTGAAGGTTTATGTCGACTAATTCCTGAACCAACTACTTCATGGATTTGAGTCTATCATTTGTCAAGCCTTGCATGTTGATGTGTAGCTTTTCTTGACTCAGATTGAGGCATTCCTACCATGTTTCCTTTTCTTTTTCTTTCCTAGTAGTAAGTTTTTATGTATGCTTTAAGGATTGTTGTGACCTTGTCATGATTTCTTTGTTGATTTCATGACATAAGTGCATGATTTGATTATCTGAAGCACTTTTTGGGTCAAATATTAGTATAGATGTCTTGTTGGGGTCTTCCTTGAGTCGAAATGCTATCAAAAACTTGGGCTTATAAGACTTTGATTCATGTTATTTCTTGTGGCCTTTTCTCTTATGCAGCAGAGGTGTCATTGGCTTTGTCTTATTTGGAGTTAGCTGGTGTCGACAATACTATCTGTGTGGATGGACCAACTTGTGGTGTAGTGGGAGACAAGGGTGTAGTTTAAGTTGGCAGTGTGATTGTCAGTTTTGAATGGATGCATTGTTCTTTTTGATGGTCCTAGGTTGACTATCGAGTAGATTGATAATGTTGTTGTTTATTAGACTGTCAACCCCTATTCTATTTTCTGCTCAGTTTTCTATTATTGAGTCAATTTTTTTGTCATTTGTTGCTCCCTTGGATTCTCCATCTACTTCTCCTCTATCTATTTATACTATGATTGTTGATTTTTTTCTTTCTAGTCAACTCTTTCTTTGTGGGATGATCGTTTTTTTGTTTTGTTGATTTCCCAGTCAACTACTGCTATTAATTTATTGGTGTCAATTTTTGTTCTCTAGTTTTTTGGGATGAGGCTTCCCAAACAATTAGAGTTTGTGAGACAGGCGTTGATTCCTACATTAGATCAATTGGGGTTAGGTTAGGTCGAGGTATTTTTATTTTTATTTTTCTTTGACCTAGATTTTTTACCTTTGTTGTTTTGGTCACTACCTCAGCCTCCTTGGCTTGTTGTTTGCATTGTTCCTATCTCTCTTCCATTCTTATTTTCATATGCATGTCGATCGTGATGTTATTATTGAGTTATTCAATAATAACATCCTTATATTTCTCGAGTGCTTATGCATTCTAGGGTTCCACACTCAACTTGAGCACTTGCTTTATTTTTTGTGCTTGTTTCCTTTTTTATTTTCCATGTTCAACTATTTATGAAAGCACTTGTTGGGCCACTTTTTCCAGTTTCCTTTTTAATAGTGATTTTTTGAAGTCGAGTTCAATCATACCTTAGAGAATAACATGTAATTCTACTTTGGTATCTTCCTTAGGTGTGTTGACGAGTTATTCTTCTTGACCTAGTTGTTTTCTTATAGTCAACCTATTTTTGGGGGATTTTGTTGTAGTACTGATCCAGGTGGATATCGATGGCCACCCACCTTTTCCAACTGGTTCAAAATAGTTTTCTGACAATTTTGGTAATTTACTATTTTTAGCAGTTTTTAACTTCTGGGGCCATTTTGAGGGCCTAAATGAAGGTTTTTTGGGATCTAACTTCTTAGTTATAGTCAAAGTCTCTGATTGAGCCCCCTAAATGAATCTCCTTGATGATACCTTTTCAACAATCTATAGTGTGCCCCAAACAGAGATTGTATGCCAAAGTTATGCCCTCGGGAAGTTGATACACCAAACTACCCAAAAACAAGGTCCACAAAACTGTTGGCTTTTCATCTTTCGGGGTTGGGTTTTTTTATTTTATTTATGATAAAAAGGCCTTTGGAGCCTCATTGTAAAAGCATATTCTTGTATAGGAGCACAATCATCACATCTCTTCTCAGAGATAAGTCACCACCATTCCAACAAGCTTGTTTCCGTTGCATTTTATAGTTTCAACTTATTTCCTTATTGAATAGAAAACCAGTTTTATTGTATCTCTGTTTTTTTGTGTTAAGCACCTGTTAATAATATGTAGTCATTTCGTTCTACTCATCAAATCCTGATCCATTTTATTTTCGGCACGAAATGAGAGTGGAGATATAATAAAGAAATATATAGAGATATCTCATATATCCAACAATATAACATAAATGTATCAAAGATGAAACCATAAACACACATATACAATAATACAATTTCTATTAATGAACAAAAATGTACAGAGACTGTAAAAATACAGAGTGAGACTCACTAGAATGGTGGCAGCTTCTCTCCTAATGCAGCGGAAACAAGCTTGCTGGAATGGTGGCGACTTATCTCTGAGAAGAGATGTGACGGTTGTGCTCCTTCATAAGAAGATGATTTTACAATGAGGATCCAAAGGCCTTTTTACTATAAATAAAATAAAAAACCCTAACCCCGAAAGATGAAAATCCAACAATTTTTTGGACCCCGTTTTTGAGTAGTTTGGTGTATCAACTTCCCGGGGGCATAACTTTGGCATATGAGCTCCGTTTGTGGCGCACGATAGCTCGTTGGAAAGGTATCATCGAGGATATTAATTTATGGGGCTCAATCAGAGCCTTTGACTATCATTGAGAATATATATACCAAAAAACCTTCATTTAGGCCCTCAAAATGGCCTCGGAAGTTAAAAACTGCTAAAAATAGTAAATTACCAAAATTGCCAGAAAATTGTTTTGAGCCAGTTGGAAAAGGTGGGTGGCCACTGATATCCACCTGGATCAATCCTCCCTCCTTAGGAACCAATGGTCTCCATTGCGTTGATTGAATCTACATCTTGATGATTTTCTTCCCATGTTGGAGAAGTTGTGTTGCTTAGCTTGTTGAAGGTTGTCACGAACATGTGGTTGGAAGGTTTGGACCTTTTTAACCAGTCTGGCTACATGATATTCTTGTGTGCAGAAGGAATCTTTAAAATTTTCTACAATCTTGTCAACCTACTTATATTGGATAGAAGGTGCTTGGGTCGAGGCTGTAGTGGTTGCAGTATCCTTCTGTTCACCTTTTGAACAGATTGTGAAAGAAGATGAATTTTGTAGTATGAGATACTACCTTGCAGAACTGTTTAGGTGGAATAGTAGTTATAACTACCTATGGTATTCTGTAGATATGAACCCCCAAAGAAACAATGACACTGTGGGTTTGAGACTATAAACAACATGGCGCTTTCACATATATGGTTGGCCCAAGAGAACATCACAGACATCTAGTGGGGAAACATCACATAATACCTCATCCTTGAAGGGATGGATGTCGTATGACAATTGGCACTGTTGATTGACATGAATATCTCATCCCTGACGAAGCCACCTGATGTTGTATGGATGCGGGTGTGGTTTTGTCGACAATCCCAACTGTTTGATGACCTCTGCAGAGATGAGGATCTTCTGGCTTCTGCTATAAAAAATAAAATGCAGTGGAGTCCCCTTCACCCACATTTGTGAATGAAAAAGGCGCTCCCCCTTTTTAGGATCTTTTGGTTCTTCTAGTTGAATTATTGCGGTTGGGACAATAGTAGTGGGGTTTGCCTCAATGATCTGTCCTTTACCGGTATTTTCAAAATCAAATTCTTAATCAGGGTTCGTCTCCTTATATTTGATCTCAACCACCAATGACTATTTTGAGTGACATTCATCAGTGTTGTGTTGGGGGATTTTGTGGAAATCACACACTTTTCCGATGTCCTTCTTCGTCTTCCCATGACCTTTCATTTCCTGTGGCTTAGACTGGTTTTCTGGAAGCTGTTTGTTAGGGTATTCTTTCTCATACTTTGGTTGTCGCAGATTTGCAGATCCAAACTCCCTTTTGTTTTGGTGCCTAAATTTCTACTCACTTTTAACAACATATCAATATGTAGCACCGAGTGATGAGATATCTAGAAAATCCATTTCATTTTGGATGTATCTGTGTAGAGCCCCACAATATTTCAGAACCAAATGTCACTTAGAGTCTTTGATACCCAGCTTGGTGTGTAAGGTATGGAAGGTATTGGTGAACTCCAACACTTCGTGGCCCCTATCTTTCCACAATGTGGTCCATCTCATGTATTGGTACTCATAGTTGCCAATAGGGTAATACTGTTCCTTTATTGCATCCACAAAAAAATCTCAAGTGGGCTCGACCCCATATATTCCAGACTCCTCTATGGAACTTTTCTCTCAGTAAGTTTCCCACCAATGTTTGACATGGGGGGGAGATTTAAGGAGTGTGAAGGTGATATTTTCTCTATTGAAAAAATTATGAATAGAGAAATAACCTTCTAACAAATTTAACCATTTTTCTAGGGCATCCACATCTATCTGACCTTCAAATACGAGAATATCAAAATTAACCTGTACCTTGAAAGGAGAGGTGCTTCCAAAGTGTTTGTTTGATGAATATGCACATATTTCTATCGGTAGGTGTTGAAGGATGTGGGAAAAATTCTCCATCATTTCATCCCTCTGTTGCGTGAGAGCTTGCTCAAGCAACAAATTGATAGAATCGTTTGCTCCGTATTTTTTCTTTTCTTCCGCCATGGAGGGTTTCTTGGGCATGCGAGAGCGATTGTATTCAAGAGAGACAAGATCAAGACCCAACTTGATATACTCAGACCTCGTCGAGGACATGCACTAAAAAATGATCAAGAGTAGCCTGCTCTGATACCACTGATCCAGATTATTTTCAACATGAAATGAGAGCGGAGATATAATAAAGAAATATACAGAGATATCTTTGATATCCAAAAATATAACATAAATATATCGGAGATGTAACCATAAAAACAAAGATACAGTAATACAATTTCTATTAATGAGAAAAAATGTACAAAGACTGTAAAAATACAGAGTGAAAAACTCGCTAGAATGGTGGCAGCTTATCTCTGAGAAGAGATGTGATGGTTGTGCTCCTTCGCAAGAAGATGATTTTACAATGAGGCTCCAAAGGTCTTTTTATCATTAAAAAATGTTAGCCTATGGCTTACCTTTACCAATCACTAAGTCTAAATTGTCACCTATATTTGAATTATTCATTTAGGATATTAGTAATATATCCTCAAGTGATGACAAATGAGTTAGTTAAGATTGCCTAGCCTAGTCATCATGCATGATTTTAGGATCTAGAGAAAATCTCTCTATGAGGTGGCATTTCCCATTGTTGTTGGATCATGTTGTCATTGATGCCAATGGTTTGTCATTTAGGAGATTGTTGGATCATATGTCAATGATGTAAATGGTTTGGTTTGATTGATGTCATTGATTGATGTCATGTAATTGATTGATATGATGCCCTTGATGAGAATGATATATGTCCAAGTGGAAACCAATTGATAAAGATGGATCATTGATATGATGCACTTGATGAGAATGATATATGTCCAAGTG
>JZKD02S2273400.1:317269-357613 GCA_000966675.3 Picea glauca
AGTTGATATATATGATGCAGTGGTGAATTGATGCAAAGATGAATCATTATTGTCTTATCATGGTTGATAAGGTGCACAAATCGATGAACTCCAAAGTGGTCCCCTTATGGTGAAATCCCTCACAGGAAAACTCTTTATGGATTGGGTTCTCCTAGAAGAATGGTTGGAGGACCCATGCTTGCATGTGGAATAATGAGATGAAGATCAATGAATTTGTTGGTGAAACTATCCTAGATGGATAGTTCTTGACATGCCATTTCCGGTCGTATGTGGAATGTCACATAACTCCTCACGGTTTGAGAGTTATGGTTCTACGAAGTTGAAGGACCCCCATATGATGGCTTGAAGCCCCAAAAGGTCAAAGTGCTTGAAAAGAAGAAATCATCATTTAAATGATAAAGTAAAGTGGCAAAATCAAGAAAGATTATTTAAATAATAAAATGAAGTGACAAAATCGAGAAGGAATATCTAAATTATAAAGTATTGGAGAACTTTCTATTCATGGAAAGTGGTTAACCCTAAAATAAGGAAAATAGGTTAAGTGACCTAGAAATGGGTTAAGTAACCTAAAAATGGGTTAAGTGACCTAGAATATGAAAGTATAAATAAGAATCTAGGATCTCTTGTAAAATGTATATTTTGGTGAGAATCCTTGTGGATCAATGGAGAGCTTCTTGTGAATATCTTTTGGAGTATTGATGGAGAGATTCTTGTGAGAGAATATTATTGGTGTGGATCTCTTGAGCATGATTGAAGATCTATTTTGAGGAAGAGATCGAGAGGATGATATCATGGATGCATCAAAGTTTCGGCAATGTCAGAGATCTTGATGCCAAAATTCTTGGATTCACAAAAAACCCTATTTTCTGATGCCCACACGGGCTGTCTGTGTATAGGGTGCGTGTACACATGGGATGAATGTGTATAGGGTGAGTGTACACATGGGTTGACTGTGTACAGGGAGCGTGGACTAAATAACCTCATGGAGATTTGTGTTTAAGCTGGTGCCAAGCTCTTGGATGATGAGGTAGGTTCCAAATCTACATTCTATGGCCTCAGATCTATCACTAAGACACTGGTATGGTTACATTATTGTCTTGATAAATACTATTTTTTGATATGTTGTGAATTCTTAGGGCATTCTTGGTATGGAATCTATGATGTGGCTCAGTTTGGTTGATTTGGTTGATGGAGTGAACAACACTCTTGTGATTCAGTAGTGACATGATTGCTATGGTATACTAGTTATTTATACATGATTGAGATAACATTCATATTGATCTATTGTGGAGCATGAGAAAGATATTAGAGAGATTGGTTGTGTTGTGACTGGTTGTGAGTCAGTTTGGACAGTGGAAGACAGAAGAGAAAGTGATTGCAGGTTGCAGAGGATCTGAGCATGTTAAGAAAAGAAAAACCCTAGTTGCTTAGAAGCATACGCTTGTTTCATTATACACTAGCCACGTTCACACGTGGGCTATAGTGAGCCAGGGCACATGCACACGTGGGATGCACTACTGACAGGTCGCGTACCTATTGACAGATTGATATCTGTTGAGGATTGTTGCCTCATCTCAATTGGTGCTGAGAATGTAAGTTGAGTCTTGCATATAGAGCTGATGCTCTTGTAGAGTTGTACTCTATTTAGTTGTTGTTAATAAACCCCAAGGATTGTAGTAAGTAATAAAAAGAAAATTGTACATAAATCTTGTGTTCCTTGTTTTCATTGTGGTGATGACTTGTTGATGATATATTGTTGATATATGCTCATATCTAACTGGTTATAAATGACAGCAATGGGTAATGAATAAATGTTGAATGCTAATTGATGAGTTTTGTGAAAGAGGGAAGTTTTGTGAATAAAATCCCCACACTCATTCACCCCCCCTCTAAGTGTGGTAGGTGTGTCCAACATTGTACTATAAATATGTAACATTGGAGTGAATAATTTAGGGTTGGCTATTGAGCCTTTTCCGCCATGTTGTTGTTCTTGTCTCTATTTTATCAATTTTTTTTGTTCTTGTTTATGATTTATCAATTGGTATTAGAGCCATGGTGAAATGGTGTTGGAAGAATTAGTGATGGATTGAGGAAGCAAGGAAGTCTCCACAACATCATCCAGGATCTTTTCAAATTCAAGGAAAACAGTACTGAGGTATTTTTGTTAGTGATTCAATAAGGAAAAGTTTATTTGTAAATTGTTGCATATATAGTTTTGTCATTCTTTTTTTTCTAGATCTAGCCATCATAGATCATAGATCTAGTATCATATATCTGGATTTATAGATCTGGAATCAGAGATCTGGATTTATAGATCTGGAATCAGATATTTTCTTGAGACTTTGCAACATTCTTTAGATCGGCAACAACTTTCTCAGCTTGTTCAATAGTCTCATACTCCACAAGTGCATGCAACTTGATGCTGACAAACATATCATTCATGTGGGCTTTCATTGATACTTGGCCCGAATCGTATATTTGAGATTGGAAAACACGCACCAGTTTTACATTGTACTTTCCAACCGCACCAAAAAGTTTCTCTAGATTTTGGATAGAGTAATCCTTTGGTAGATTTTCTGCAAAAATATTGTGTGACTACACCTCCTCAATGTCAATATCCCCTCACTACTGCAATATTAAGAATATCTGCTGCGATCTTGCCCCACAAAGAACTCAAACTCCTATCACTATTTGTACAAAAATGTGCGATATTGGTATAAAAAGTCTGCTGCCCTAGATCCTTTTCCTGATTCACCATAAACTTGACACGCAATCTTGTTCAGATTGAAGGCACAATCAACTCGAATTACCGAATTTCCATTAACAATATTTGTTGCCTTCATGTAAATGTACATAATTTAAGGGTATTTACTCCTTTCGCTGATAAAATCAGCCCTGATTCATGGCTTTTGATGTTATAGTTGTTTACAACCTGCAAAGTGAATTTGGTATCCATTTGCCCCGATTATTTTCAACGGTCTAATGCAATACAAACCTTTGTGGCTTTATAGATTATTGTAATCCTCTCGAGGTCAACCACGATTTCCATTTTCCCTGGGCTAAAAAAAAAAAAAAAAAGGGTTCGTTGAAGCTCAGCATATTGGTATAGCGGCTCTATTTGAATAGGTCCAATCTGTTACCGATCATTCAACATATAGAGATTATAATGCTTATTAGAACAAATCTCCTGAATGAGAGATGGATTCTGTAGAAAGATAATGTCCATGGCGTAGTTGACACAAAGAAAGCGCAACACCAGCAGTAGCATGACCTCTACCTCAACGCGGATTTCATCCAAGAGAGAGACACAACCATTTTACTACACGATCGACTGATCTATAATCGAGGTTTAATCATCTCTAAACAAGCAAGACAAGTGCCTCTTGTGCATGATTTTGGTGGGCAGTTTTGATATGGATGGATTGTATGAATTTGAGTGAGGGAACAAATCGACTCACAGATTTGCTGGTAGGTCATTGAAACGATTCGAATATCGTAAATGTTTCAATCTGCTATTACAACGGAGATCTGAAACCCTGCTCTTGTCAACGATTTGAATGTTGGAGCATGTAAAGGCAGTGGATCCAGTGCATCCAAATACTCTTAAATGATTGACATCAAGTTTATAACCATAAATATTCATGCAGTGAATGAGTGTATTTGAGCCTCCAAGCCACGATATGAACAAGCATATCTCACGCACATATCAACATCTGTGATGATACACAGGAAATTCCCTGAAGCAGGTCACAAAAGAGAAAAATTCCAATTACAATATTAACAAGGCATGACCATTCTTCATTTGCAAATTCCTATTGGTCTGGATCAACTTTTCTAAATCGATATGTGTTTAGCTATCGCACGAAGCGCGAATGATTGTTGTGTTTGAAATACTTCGGAAGAAAAGAAGTAGCAAGCTTTAAATCATTCAAATACCACAACTAGCCAGCTGTAGAGGGTGCTCTAGCAAGCCAGCCACACACAGAGTTCAAGAAGAACGCTGACCTGAAACAAATTTGTAGAGGAACTTGTGCAGTGAATAAAGTGCAACAGAAACATAGACTGTTGCATTCTGTGGAAGATGTTGCGTGGTGTGTGTGGACTCGTAAGATCTGTGGATGTCTGAAGTGACATATAAAAAGTTTCATTTTTTGAAGTGACATATAAAAAAAAAATGGTTTTCATGGAACTTCTGTTTTTAGAACTGGAAGGTTCCTTCCTGGTGGTGGCGGTGGCGAAGTGTGTTTTCTAAGTATGAATGGTTGATCATACTATAAGCGATGGGAAGTCTTATGAAAGGACTATGGTAAATGTTTGAGTGTGTTTAGCTTGGTATAGGTGTTTTCCAGAAGAAGGCTTGTAATTCATACATCATTGTGAGTTCAAGAAAGTTTCAAAATGTATTTGAGCATGGTTATTGTAAGAGAGATATTCATAATAAAATTGAAGTCTTTTTCTCTATGTCCTAGATCCGCCAGAAATTGAATAAGGGGATCTTAGGTACACCTTGTATTGTGTGCGATGGTGAATGATTCTTTGAATGTTTTCATGGTGTTTTGTGTCTAGTTTTGACACTACGCTTGTAATTTATCGTACAACTATACACACATGAAATCTGCATCAAGAAAGGAAATTCAAGAATAATTAATGTTATTCAACGACAATGTTACTCATGAACATGCATTCAAGAAAAAGTAATGCAAATCAAGCATCAACAAAGAATACTAAAGCAAGAAACAAGTCAATCTCGTAAACAAAGGAGAACTGGACTCAAAAGCATCAACAACACATTCAAAGAGTAATTCAACTTCAGAATCATGATTTATTGTAACTTGCAAATTGTCCTTTTGTAAGTTTACTTGTTTTTTGAAATCAAGTTGAGTTAAATTGAATTTGTCATAAGGTGCATTTTCGACTGAGCCCGACACCCTAGAGTCATTTTGAGTCGTAATTGACAAGGATGAGTACTTGAAACTCAAATCATTGTAAACATCAAGTTTTGGATGCATTTTCGGTGGTAACCGACATCCACAAGTTCTTGGAAGAAAGAAAGAAGAGTACAAGTGAGCGAGAAATAAAATTCAAGCAAGTGAGAAGAGCAAGTGAACAAGAAGTTCAAGTGAGCGTGTTCAAATGGAGTGAAGTCATGAATTATTAGAGTTACCGAACACTCTAATAAACACCATTGAAGACAACATAGTGATATTGAACAAAGAAACTCTTCAATCAGTGCTAACTTGTTTGCAAGTGATGCAAGCTAAAGTTAGACTTCTTCAAACACAATCTCAGCTATTGAATGATGAGTTGATTGATCTCAAAAATCAATAGCCAGTGAAGTGTTCTGAACTAGTTTTTGTTCAGCACAACCCTCTCTATGATGTTGATGATGATGATGCTTTTGATCAACAGTAAGTGAAGGAACAACACAGTGATACAACTTCAGAATCAGTTTCAGACAAATTTGAATCTATTCATGAACCTACATTTCAGTTTTCTTTTGATTTCAATAAAGAAAACCTTTCAATGATGCATCAACATGCAGTAAATCCACTTCCACGTATTTCAAAGAAATAGGTTCAAAATACTCTTTCCAAGCCCATCATTAGACCATGGGAAGAAATCATCTACAACAAGAATAGAATAGGACTTGGATATGACAAGGAAGTTACCTTTCATATTCCCGATTATTCCAGACCAATCAAGTTCCATAGTGCTAGATTCCTTCAAGAAGATTCAACTTCACCTGTTCAAGTTCAGCATCAGAATGATACGTGCCAACATTGTAATCGATTTGGTCACAAGGAGAATCAATGTTTTGATCTCCATCCTTGCCAGCATTGTGGCAAGCATAACCATTCTTCATACAGATGTTCAATGCTGAAGAAACCTGCAAGATTGAAGATTCACTATGAGTGGATTGATCCTTGGAAATGGTCATAAAAAACCAAGCAATTATATAAGTCTTACCGTAGAATTAAATCTCGAGTAAAGGCCAATCTTGTATCACATAACATTTTTGTACCTCACATAAATGGTCCCCTTATGGAATAGCTTTCGAGCATGGCCCTCACGGGATGAGATAACATGTGGTTTTTTCTGCATGCCCACTTTGTTTTGTACTCAAATGAAACAAGTATGGTACTCTCTTGAGCCTAGAAGGGGGGAGTACAAATGATGTAAATCTCATGCACCTTAAGGGGGGGAGTTCAAATTTCCAGTGAAGATGGTTCATGAAACCACTTGTGTTCTCTCCTTTCAGTTGAAAAAGGGGGGAATTGATGATGGAATTGAAGATGGTTGTCAAATAGAAAGTTTCGACAACAACAAACATCAAGTATGCTAGATGGGCATGAAATTTTCCAAATGGGCAACTGCGGTCTGTAGATGACAGACTTTGGCAGAATTATGGTTCAATAAGTTTAAGTTGAATCATACATAATTGGGATATTGATTTTGATTTTGAGAGCAATGATGTGGACATTTGGTTCACATAGATGGTCATTCGACCTAACAGAGGATAAGAGGATCCTTCTGCATTGCAGCTTGCCATTTGATTGAGTTGTAAGGCATTTTCAGGGATGTGTCAGACTAGAAGTTGAGTCGCTTCTCTTGGTTCGCTCTCATCAGATTGGAGTTTACATTAAGTAAGCATTTTGCATGCATCCTGGCTCACATGATTACATAGTGAGATTTTCCAGAGATGGTAGGCTTTGATAGGATTATGGTTCAATGACTTGCAATTGAATCATACACATGATACATTGGGATGTTGTTGGACACCTAAGAGTGTCAGGATTGGTTATTGGTTATCCAAAAACCATCAGATACATGGTATCAATTGGTTAGTGGTCATCGCAAACCACAGATTCAGAGAGCACTTTCAGTGATACACTGATAGTAGAGTGGTGATACTACGTGTTCACCAATTAGCATAAGACATCAAATTCTTCTAGCTAAAATACTTGGCAAGCTGATCAAATTGTCAAGCAATCAGGGAATGTTCAGATATTGCAGTTGTTCACTTCCATATCTCATCTCTCTTCCAGTTCATTCAAATGAACATGCTCAACATCCAGATTGGTGGTTTTTCAAGCAGTTCTTCATTGAGGCTTAGCTCAAAAGTTTCAGTATGAAGACTTGGAATTGATACCAGTTTATGCTTTATTCCTAGTAATATCGATAAGACTTGTGATTGAGGGGGGGGATTGTTAGCCTATAACTTACCTTTACCAATCACTAAGTCTAAATTGTCACCTATATTTGAATTATTCATTTAGGATATTAGTAATATATCCTCAAGTGATGAATAATGAGTTAGTTAAGATTTCCTAGCCTAGTCATCATGCATGATTTTAGGATCTAGAGCAAATCTCTCTATGAGGTGGCATCACCCATTGTACTATAAATATGTAACATTGGAGTGAATAATTTAGGGTTGGTTATTGAGCCTTTTCCACCATGTTGATGTTCTTGTCTCTATTTTATCAATTGTTTTTGTCCTTGTTTATGATTTATAAAAAAAAAAAAAAAAAAACCCTAACCCCGGAAGATGAAAAGCCAACAGTTTGTGGACCTCATTTTTGGGTAGTTTGGTGTATCAACTTCTCGGGGGCATAACTTTGGCATACAATCTCTGTTTGGGGCGCACGATAGCTTGTTGGAAAGGTATCGTCGAGGAGATTCATTTTGGGGGATCAATCAGAGACTTTTGATATGATTGAGAAGATCGATCCCAAAAAACCTTCATTTAGGCCCTCAAAATGGCCTCAGAAGTTAAAAACTACTAAAAATAGTAAATTACCAAAATTGCCAGAAAACTGTTTTGAGAAAGTTGGAAAAGGTGGGTGTCCACCGATATCCACCTGGATCAATCCTACCTCAGGAAGAAATGGTCTCCATTGCATTGAGTTCCCAGGGAAGAGGGAAAAGCGTTTGCTAAATCCACATCTTGATGAGTTGCTTCCCTTGTTGGAGAAGTTGCGCTGCTTAGCTTGTTGAAGGTTGTCACGAACATGTGGATGGAAGGTTTGGACCTTTTTAACCAGTCTGGCTACATGAGATTCTTATGTGTAGAAGGAATATTTACACTTTGCTACAATCTTTTCGACCTGCTTATGTTGGATAGAAGGTTCTTGGGTCGAGGTTGTAGTGGTTGCAGTATCCTTCTGTTGACCTTTTAAACAGATTGTGAAGAAGCTGAATTTTGTAGTATGAGATACTATCTTGCGACACCATTTAGGTGGAAAAGTATTCATAAATACCTATGGTATTTTGTAGAGATGACCCCCTAGAGAAACAATGACACTACAAGGTCAAGACTCATAAACAACATGGCGCTTCCACATATATGGTTGGCCCAAGAGAACATCACAGACATCCACTGGGGAAACATCATATAATACCTCATCCCTGAAGGGATAGATGTTGTATAATAATTGATACTATTGGCTAACATGCAGATCTCATCCTTGACAAAGCCACCTGATGTTGTATGGATGGGGGTGTGGTGTTGTCGACAATCCCAACTATTTGACAACCTCTGCAGAGATGAGGTTCTTCTAGCTTCCTCTATCGACAATAAAATGCAGCGGGGTCCCCTTCACCCACATCTGTGAATGAAAAAGGCACTCCCCCTCTTCATGATCTGTTGGTTCTTCTGTTTGAATTGTTGTGGTCACGACAATAACAGTGGGGTCTGCTTTGATAATCTGTCTTTTACCAGTATTTTCAGAATCGGATTCTAAATCAAGGTTTGGCTTCTTATCTTTGATCCCGACCACCAATGACTATTTTGAGCGACATTCATCGGTGTTGTGCTAGGGGATTTTGTGGAAATCACACCATTTTCCAGTCTCCTTCTTCATCTTCCTATGACCCTTATTTTCCTATGGCTTAGAATGGTTTTATAGAATTTGTTTGTTAAGATCGTCTTTCTCATACTTTGGTTGTTGTGGATTTGCAGATCTGAACTCCCATTTGTTATGGTGCCTAAATTTCTGCTCGATTTTAATAGCATATCGATACACAACACCGAGTGATGATATATCCAGAAATTCCATTTTAGTTTGGATGTATTTGTGTAGATCCCCGTGGTATTTCAGAACCAAATGTCACTCAGAGTCTTTGATACCCATCTTGGTGCACAAGGTATGGAATGTATTGGTGAACTCTGGCACTGCTTGGCCCCTCTTTTCGCAGTTTGGTCCATCTCATGTACTGGTCCTCATAGTTTCCAAGTGGGCTCGACCCCATATATTCCAGACTCCTTTGTGGAACTTTTCTCCCAGTAAGTTTCCCACCAATGTTTGACATGGGGGAGAGCTTTAAAGAGAGCGAAGGTGATCTTTTCCCTGTTGGAAAATTATGAACAAAGAAATAACCTTCTAACAGATTTAACCATTTTTCTAGGGCATCCGCATCTATCTGACCTTCAAATACGGGAATATCAAAATTAACCTGTACCTTGAAAGGAGAAGTTCTTCCAAAGTGGTTGTTTGATGAAGATGTTCCTGTTGCTATCGGTAGTCGTTGAAGGATGTGGTAAAAATTCTCCATCATTTCGTCCCTTTGTCGTGTGAGAGCTTGCTCAAGCAACATATTGATAGAATCATCTACTCTTTCATTTTTCTCTTCTTCCACCATGGAGGGTTTCTTAGGTGTACGAGAGTGATTGTATTCAAGAGAGAGAAGCTTGAGACCCAACTTGCTATACTCGGACCTCGTCAGGGACATGCACTAAAAAATGATCAAGAGCAGCCTCCTCTGATACCACTGATCCGGATTATTTTCGGCACGAAATGAGAGCGGAGATATAATAAAGAAATATAAAGAGATATCTTGAATACCCAAAAATATAACATAAATGTCTCATATATGCAACCATAAACACAAACATACAGTAATACAATTTCTATTAATGAGCGAAAATGTATAGAGACTATAAAAATACAGAGTGAAAGACTCGCTAGAATGGTGGCATCTTATCTCTGAGAAGAGATGTGACGGATACGCTCCTTCGCAAGAAAATGACTTTACAATGAGGCTCCAAAGGCCTTTTTATCATAAATTAAATCAAAACCACTAACCCCAGAAGATGAAAAGCCAACAGTTTTGTGGACCCCATTTTTTGGTAGTTTAGTGTATCAACTTCCTAGGAGCATAACTTTGGCATACGATCTTTGTTTGGGATGCAAGACATCTCAATGGAAAGGTATCGTCAAGGATATTCATTTACAGGGCTCAATCAGAGCGTTTGGCTATCATTGAGAAGCTCTATCCCAAAAAACCTTCATTTAGGCCCTCAAAATGGCCCCGGAAGTTAAAAACTATTAAAAATAGTAAATTACCAAAATTGATAGAAAATTGTTTTGAGCCAGTTGGAAAAGGTGGGTGTCCACCGATATCCACCTGGATAAATCCTACCTCCTTAGGAACCAATGGTCTCCATTGCGTTGAGTTCTTGGGGGAGAGGGAAAAGCGTTTGCTAAATCTGCATCTTGATGAGTTGCTTCCCTTGTTGGAGAAGTTGTGTTTCTTAGCTTGTTGAAGGTTGTCACGAACATGTGGCTGGAAGGTTTGGGCCCTTTTAACAAGTCTGGCCACATGAGATGCCTGTGTGCAGAAGGAATATTTACACTTTTCTAGAATCTTGTCGACCTACTTCTATTGGATAGAAGGTACTTAGGTCAAGGCTGTAGTGGTTGTAGTATCATTTTGTTCACCTTTTGAATAGATTGTGAAGAAGCTAAATTTTGTAGTATGAGATACTACCTTGAGAAACTCTTCAGGTGGAACAGTAGTCAGAACTACCTCTAGTATTCTGTAGAGATGACCCCCTAGAGAAACAATGACACTGTGGGGTCGAGAACATAAACAACACGACACTTCCACATATATGGTTGGCCTAGGAGAACATCACATATATCCAGTGGGGGAACATCACGTAATACCTCATCCTTGAAGGGTTGGATTCCATATGACAATCGACACTTTTGGCTGACATGTAGATCTTGTCCCTGACGAAGCCACCCGATGTTGTATGGATGCAGGTGTGGTGTTGTCGACAATACCAACTGTTTGACGACCTCTGCTGAGATGAGATTCTTCTGGCTTCTGTTATCAACAATAAAATGTAATGGGGTCCCCTTCACCCACAACTGTGAATGAAAAAGGCACTCCCCCTCTTCAAGATTTATTGGTTCTTCTGGTTGAATTGTTGCATTCGCGACAATAACAGTGGGGTATGCGTCAATGACTTAGATTTTATGAGTAGAATGAAATGACTACAGAGTATTAATATATTCTTAACACAAAATAACAGAGATACAGTAAAATTGGTTTTCTATTCAATAATGAAATAAGATGAAACTGTAAAATGCAGCAGAAACAAGCTTGTTGGAATGGTGGTGGCTTATCTCTGAGAAGAGATGTGACGGTTGTGCTCATTCGCAAGAAGATGATTAAAATGAGGATCTAAAGGAATTTTAAAATAAATAGGAATGCCAAAATCCCTATACATCCAAAAACCTAACCCTAGGAGATGAAGCACCAAAATTCATGTGGGCCCTGTTTGGGTAAGTTAGTACATTAACTTCCTCGGGTCGTAACTTTTGCATACGATCTCTGTTTTAGGCGTATGATAGCCCATTGGAAAGGTATAATTGAGGAGATTCATTTTTGGGCCTCAATTATTCCTTTGACTATGATTGATTTGGGACATTCCCGAAAAACCTTCATTTAGGCCCTCAAAATGGTCCCGGAAGTGAAAACTGCTAAAAATAGTTATTGCCAAAATTGCCAAAAAACTATTTTGACCCAGTTGGAAAAGGTGGTTGGACATTGATATCCACCTAGATCAGTCGATGATATATATTTTAATAGTATTTTCAAAATTATACTATGAATCAGGGTTCATCTCCTTATCTTTCATCTCTCAGCCACCAATGACTATTTTGAGCGACATTCATCGTTGTTGTGCCGGGGGATTTTATGGAAATCACACCATTTTCTCATGTGATTATTCATCTTCCCGTGACCCTTCTTTTCTCGTGGCTTAGACTGGTTTTCTGGAAGTTGTTTGTTAGGGTCGTCTTTCTCATACTTTGGTTTTTACGGATTTTCAGATCTAAACTCCCGTTTGTTTTGGTGCCTAAATTTCTTCTTGATTTTAACATCATATCGATACGCAACACTGAGTGATTAGATATCCAGAAAATCCATTTCAGTTTCGATGCATCTGTGTAGAGCCCCACGGTATTTTAGAACCAAATGTCGCTCGGAGTCTTTGATACCTAGCTTGGTGCACAAGGTATGGAAGGTATTGGTGAACTCCGCCATTGCTTGGCCCCTCTCTTGTCGCAGTGTGGTCCATCTCATGTATTGGTCCTCACAGTTGCCAATAGGGTAATATTGGTCCTTTACTGCATCCCCAAAAAAATCCCAAATGGGCTCGACCCCATATATTCTAGACTCCTTTGTGGAAATTTTCTCCCAGTAATTTTCCCACCAATGTTTGACATGGGGGAGATATTTAAGGAGTGCGAAGGTGATCTTTTCCCTTTCGAAAAAATTAGGAACAGAGAAATAACCTTCTAATAGATTTAACCATTTTTCTAGGGCATCCGCATCTATCTGACCTTCAAATACGGGAATATAAAAATTAATCTGTACCTTAAATGGAGAGGTGCTTCCAAAGTGTCTATTTGATGAATATGCACCTATTTCTATTAGTAGGCATCGAAGGATGTGGGAAAAATTATCGATCATTTCGTCCCTCTGTCGCATGAGAGCCTGCTCAAGAAACAAATTGATAGAATCGTCTGCTCCATTATTTTTATTTTATTCCACCATGGATGGTTTCTTGGGCATACGAGAGCGATTTTATTCAAGAGATACAATATCTATACCCAACTTTCTATACTCGGACCTCGTCGGGGACATGCACTGAAAAATGGTCAAGAGCAGCCTGCTTTGATACCATTGATCCGGATTATTTTCGGCACCAAATGAGAGCGAAGATATAATAAATAAATATACAGAGATATATCGGATATCCAAAAATATAACATGAATGTATCAGATATGAAACCATAAACACAGAGATATAGTAATACAATTTATATTAATGAGAGAAAATGTACAGAGACTATAAAAATACAGAGTGAAAGACTCGCTAGAATGGTGGCGGCTTATCTCTAAGAAGAGATGTGACAGTTGCGCTCCTTTGCAAGAAGATGATTTTAAAATGAGGATCCAAAGGCATATTTATCATAAATAAAATAAAAAACCCTAACATTGGAAGATGAAAAGCCAACAATTTTGTGGACCTCGTTTTTGGGTAGTTTGGTGTATCAACTTTCCGGGGGCATAACTTTGGCATACGATCTTCGTTTGGGGAGAATGATAGCTCGTTGGATTGGTATCATCAAGGAGATTCATTTAGGGGGCTCAATCAGATCCTTTGGCTATCATTGAGAAGCTTGATCTGAAAAAACCTTCAATTAGGCCCTCAAAATGGCCACGGAAGTTAAAAACTGCTAAAAATAGTAAATTACCAAAATTGTCAAAAAATTGTTTTGAGCTAGCTGGAAAAGGTGGGTGGCCACTGATATCCACCGGGATCAATCCTCCCTCCTTAGGAAGCAATTTTCTCCATTGCGTTGAGTTCCTGAGGGAGAGGGAAAAGTGTTTATTGAATCTGCATCTTGATGATTTGCTTCCCTTGTTGGAGAAGTTGCATTTCTTAGCTTGTTGAAGGTTGTCACAAACATGTGGCTGGAAGGTTTGGAAATTTTTAACCAGTTTGGATACATGAGATGTCTATGTGAAAAAGGAATATTTACACTTTTTTTCAATCTTGTCGACTTGCTTCTGTTGGATAGAAGGTGCTTGGGTCGAGGCTGCAGTGGTTGCAGTATCCTTATGTTCACCTTTTGAACAAATTGTGAAGAAGCTGAATTTTGTAGTATGAGATACTACCTTGCGACACTGTTTAGGTGGAACAGTAGTTGGAACTACCTTTGGTATTCTGTAGAGATGACCCCCCCAGAGAAACAATGACATTGTGGGGTTGAGACTCTTAAACAACATGGCGCTTCCACATATATGGTTGGCCCAAGAGAACATCACAGACATACAGTAGGGAAAAATCACATAATACCTCATCCTTGAAGGGATAGATGTTGTATGACAATCGACACTATTAGCTGACATGAAGATCTTGTCCCTGAAGAAGCCACCTGATGTTGTATGGATGCGGGTGTGGTGTTGTCGACAATCCCAACTGTTTGACAACCTCTACTAAGATGAGGTGCTTATGGCTTCCGCTATCAACAATAAAATGTAGTGGGGTCCCCTTCACCCACATTTGTGAATGAAAAAGGCACTCCCCCTCTTTCGGATATGTTGGTTCTTCTAGTTGAATTGTTGTGGTCACAACAATAGCAATGGGGTCTACGTTGATGATCTATATTTTACCAGTATTTTAAGAATGGGATTTTGAATCAGGATTCGACTCCTTATATTTGATCTCGGCCACCAATGATTGTTTTGAACGACATTCATCGGTGTTGTGATGAGGGATTTTGAAGAAATTGCACCATTTTTCGGTGTCCTTCTTCATCTTCCCATGACCCTTCTTTTCCTGTGGCTTAGAATGGTTTTCTGGAAGCTATTTGTTAGGTTCGTCTTTCTCATACTTTTGTTGTTATGGATTTTTAGATCCGAACTCCTGTTTGTTTTGGTGTCTAAACTTCTGTTCAATTTTAACAACATATCGATACACAACACCGAGTGATGAGATATCCAAAAAATCCATTTCAGTTTGGATGTATCTATGTAGAGCCCCGTGGTATTTCAGAACCAAATTTCGCTCGGAGTCTTTGGTACCCATCTTGGTGCGCAAGGTATGGAAGGTATTGGTGAACTCTGGCACTGCTTGGCTCCTCTCTTGTCGTAGTGTGGTCTATCTCATGTATTGGTCCTCATAGTTTCCAACAAGGTAATATTGTTCCTTTACCGCATCCACAAAAAAATCCCAAGTGGGCTCGGCCCCATATTCCAGACTCCTATGTGGAACTTTGCTCCCAGTAATTTTCCCACCAATGTTCGACATGGGGGAGATATTTAAGGAGTGCGAAGGTGATCTTTTCCTTGTCAGGAAAATTATGAACAGAGAAATAACCTTCTAACATATTTAATCATTTTTCTAGGGTATTTGTATCTATCTGACCTTCAAATATGGGAATATCAAAATTAACATGTACCTTGAAAGGAGAGGTTCTTCCAAAGTGGTTGTTTGATGAGGCCGCACCTGTTGCTATTAGTAGGCATTGAAGGATGTGGGAAAAATTCTCCATCATTTCATCCCTCTGTTGCGTGAGAGATTTCTCAAGCAACAGATTGATAGAATCATCTGCACCGTCATTTTTCTTTTCTTCCGACATGGAGGCTTTCTTGGGCGTGGGAGAGTGATTATATTCAAGAGAGACAAGATCGTGGCCCAACTTTCTATACTCGTACCTCGTCGGGGACATGCACTGAAAAATGATCAACAGTAGCATGCTCTAATACCACTGATCCAGATTATTTTCAACATGAAATGAGAGAGGAGATATAATAAATAAATATAAAGAGATATCTCAGATATGCAATAATATAACATAAGTGTATCAGAGATGCAACCATAAACACAGAGATATATTAATACAATTTATATTAATGAGTGAAAATGTACAGAGACTGTAAAAATACAGAGTGAAAGACTCGCTAGAATGGTGGCATCTTATCTCTGAGAAGATATGTGACGGTTGCACTCCTTCGCAAGAATATAATTTTAGAATGAGGATCCAAAGGCCTTTTTATCATAAATAAAATAAAAAACCCTAACCCCAGAAGATGAAAATCCAACAGTTTTGTGGACCCCGTTTTTGGGTAGTTTGTTGTATTAACTTCCTGGGGGCATAACTTTGGCATACGATCTCCGTTTGGGGCGCACGATAGCTCATTGGAAAGGTATCGTCGAGGATATTCATTTAGGAATATCAATCAAAATATTTGGCTATCATTGAGAATATCTATCCTAAAAACCCTTCATTTAGGCCCTCAAAATGGCCTCAAAAGTTAAAAACTACTAAAAATAGTAAATCACCAAAATTGCCAAAAAATTGTTTTGAGATAGTTGGAAAATGTGGGTGGCCACCGATATCCACCTAGATCAAGTACCCTCATCAATATAAAATGGAATTGTGTACAAATAAGGTTCTTTTTCTTCCTCAATTTCCCCATATTCTAGCAGTTTGATGATGTCAATGATGACTTTTGCGACAAGTGGCATAATGGGTGTGATAGTGTTTGTAGTTTTTTCAATATCTGGAAAAATTTGTTGGATAGTTAGTTGATATGGAATTTCCTTTGGTTTTTCCTTAGTCTATCCATGTTCATATAACACTTTGGTGAAGTTGAGACCCAGTTTCATGTGGACCATTGGTGGTAATCGTCTTCTTCTATTTTTGGGAACTCTCCATCGATGGATTATATTCTTAATTATTTTCACCCATTCTTGAAAAATGTATTGAGGTGATAGCTCCCTGGTCTGGCATTTCCAATATGAGGAAAAACATTGAAAGTTGAACATAGTTGGGGTCGATGTCCAGGTGAATGCAGCCTCTCTGATCGGGCACACTTGGCTCATTGCAATCCAAATTAAGAGGGAAGGATACCTGATACCCTTTTTGGATTATTGACATTATTGATAGTTCACTTTGATGATGTCGAAAATATGTTCAACCCAATTAAATACTTTTCCATGCTAGACTATCATTTTTCAATTTCACATAGTATTCCCTTCTAGTCGGTGTCAAGCATAGGGATACAATGATGCAATCCCACTTGATATGAAGCTCTTTGACTTGGATGATTACTAGGCCCTTTGAATTTTTTCCATGGTCGACCCTATGACTTTTTGTATCCAAGCTGCGGGGTCTATGGTTTTCAGTAATGATCTCCTTTATTAGGTAGCCCTATGATCTGATATATCAGTCCTCTTGTAATTATGAGTGGTTATTTGTGCCATAACATACCCTGATGGTATCTAATTACTATAATTTTTGTTGCTTCTTCTTTCCATCCCTGAAAGTATGATATTTGAGGAGCACTCATATAAGATTTTATTTGGGATTTTTCCATCATTAGGGTTTATTTCTTCTA
Organism: Picea glauca; assembly: GCA_000966675.3. NCBI lineage: Eukaryota > Viridiplantae > Streptophyta > Pinopsida > Pinales > Pinaceae > Picea > Picea glauca. The sequence goes on from JZKD02S2273400.1 coordinate 334,475, forward strand.
TTTCCCCACGACCATCCCCCAAGTGGTGAAATTCATCCAATTATTTTCCTAGTATATTTCATCCATCCACGCCTACTGAATATTATTAATTCATATTTCCAATTCTATTGCATTTTCTTTGTTGAATTTATTTTTAGTGTGTGGTTCAACCAACATCTCACTAGTTTAGACTTGTCTTCACATTATAGGTTCCATTTCTCCAGTGTTTTCTTCTTCTTCAATTGCTTTGGACTAAAAGGGGTCACAACTATTAATATTATGGCTTCCTTTGGAGTAGAAATCGAGTAGACTTGCTGAAAATTTGAGTGGTGTGATTTGATGTAATTGGGGAGCTATATTTATAGTATATTTTGGGTGGGATTTGGCATGGTCATGTGAGGAAATGAAATTTAAATGGATTTCCGCATTAATTGTGTGCATTAAGTGTCTTTAATGTGAGTTTTATTCCTTATCGACGGGTTTTTCATGTGCACTTTGGTAATATTGGTCGACTACCCTAATTTATGTAGTCAGTCGGTCAATTTGGTTGGCTAGGTTGATTCCTCCTTCATGGTCTATTTTGATGGTGTCGTTGATTTTTTAGTTGTGGTCGATATGTTGGATATTGTTAGTTTTACCCTTTTCTTTCTCACTTGATTTCTCATTTACTCACTTGCTTGATTGGTCATTTACTTGGTCACTTGATTTATCCTTTCCTCTCTCACTTGATTTGTATTTTTCTTGCTCCCTTGATTTTATTGATTTGTCCCTTGCACGTTTGTCCAAGATTTTTTTGAGGTATTTTGGATGCATTTTCAAATATATTCTACGGTAGCTTTTTCGACTAGTGTTCACATGATATCCCTCTACATCAATTTTCCATTCTTTGACTTTTGATTCATCCAAGAGTTGTAGGATTTGTATTTTATTATCGGTCCCATTCAATTACAGCTTCACCAAATAAATTTTCATTCTATGATGGTTTCTTACTTGATTCTTCCATAACCAATTATATTATTGGTGTTTTTCTCCTTTTTTATCCTTTTCAAGGACTAGATTTCCATAGAGTGGTTTTCAATCTAATCCCCATCCATTGGTGCTTCCGGGGAAATTTTGACCAATGGAATTTTTTTTCATGGGTGGTATTTTTTTAGTCGGGCACCATTGACGACTTTGTTGAGAAGTTTCCCTTGAAGTGTTCTTAGTTTAACTACTCTGGTTAGTCAAATATATTTGACTACAAAGGGTACCAACAATGTGGTTTATAGTTTCATTGGAATTCCTTTGATCTTTCTATCCTTAATCAATACTAGGTCGCCAATACTTGTATCTCTTTTTTAGAGATGTTGATCATGCCATGAATTTTGTTGTTGTTTTTGTACTTCTTGGTGGCTAAGCGTTGTTATTTTGTGTTCTTCAATCTTTTTCAATTGATGTAGTCTTTCTTGTTTTTCATGCTAAGATTATAGTGAAGGGATGAACCTACACATTCTACATTCATCCAAAAATGTAATGGCACCACAAATTCTTGACCATAAACCAATTTGAATGGGGTTTTTCCAATCGACCACTTGTAGGAAGTTCATCATGTCCATAAGACAATTGGTACTTTATCATCCCAGTCATCCTTGTCGATGCCACATTTTTTTTAACCCTTTATGCAATGTTTTGTTAAATGAATTGATTTCTCCATTTGATTTTGGATTATAAGGTGATGTCTTTTAGTGATAAATCAAGAACTTTTCTAACAATAATTTTATGGTGTCATTCAGGAAGAGTATTCCTTGGTCACTTATTAATGTTAATGGGCATCCAAATATGGTTATTTTGTTTTCATAGATAAAAATTGCTTCCACTTCTTTGGTACATGTGTCGACTAGTTATTCTTCAACCCATTTAGTTAGATACTCTACCACAATTATAATATAACTCGCCCTTATTTTTCCATTTTTGGAAATGGACCGACGAAGTTGATTACCCATATTTCAAATGGTAAACTAAGGTTTATTGAATTTAGGGGCATTTCATCTTTCCAAAGAATTTAGGCCCATTCTTTGAAATTTATTGTGTATGTTGTTCCTTTCCCGATAATATTTGTGTAGTTTGGGACACCATAGGCCTTCCTGGAGAATTTTCCTTATAGTCGTTTTGGCTTGAAAATGTTTACCCATAGGAAAAACATCTCCTTAATCAATTATAGCATCCCTTTCATGCTCCAAAGCACACCTTATCAGTACATGATTTGATCTGAATTTATAAACATACCCATTCATAAGAATGAAGGGGGATTCTTTCATTGCTAGGAATTTTCTCTTTCTTCTTGGAAGGTCTTCTAGGGCCTTCCCTTCGTGGAGGTACTAAACAATTTCTACTAATTCACTTGGGGTTGAATCAAATCTAAAAATATGGGTGTCTAGGAGTTTGTCATCTATGTCAGTCACTTTATCCCCTATTTCGACCCTCAACAAGTGGTCAGGTGATACATTATATTAACTTGGTTGTACCACCACTCAAAAATCAAATTCTTGAAATAGTAATAGTCATATGTAGACTCGGCCCCGATGAACTAGTTTATTAACTAGATACTTCAATTCTGGACGATTGGTAAAAAATATGAAGGAATTGGCTAGAAAGTAGTGTCGGAATTTATGTGGATTGAATATCATTCTAAAGCCTTCTCATTTAGTGGTTGAAAAGTTTATTTTTTCTTTGTTCAATTTCTGATTGGCATAATCATTTGGATGGTTGGTTCTTTCATCACCAAGTTGGGAAATAACTACCCTGACTACTACATTAGATTCATTGACATGCACATGAAACTTCTTTTTCCAGTCGAAAAATATCAAAATAGGTGCTTCGAAAATTTTTCTTTTTAACAACCCAAAAGTATGCATTTCATTCAATGCTCCATATAATTTCAACATCATTCCTTAAAAACTCATCAATAGGGAAAGTGATATCTGAGTAGTTCCTTATGAATTTTCTATAATAATCTATATATCCCAAGAATATCTTAATTTTCTTTTGTTTGACCGGCGGCTTTAAGTCGAGGATCACTTTTATTTTAGCCATGTTAACTTTGATGCCATCCTTGAATATGATGTGTCGACGAAATATACCAAATAGAGTAGAAAATATACATTTCTTTATGTTCAAGAAAATATGTATTTGTTGACATGTTTCCAAAATCATGTGTAACCAATGTATACTATTCTTCATTAAATTGTATATATCCAATCATCAAAATACACAACCGTTGTATTGTAAACTTACTCTTGGAAATCTTTGGTGACAATTTAGGAGAACACTACAGGAAAAATTTTAAGTCTAAAGGGCATCACCTTATATGCAAATGACCCAAATTATGACATGAAGGTGGTTTTATCTTGATCCTCCTGGGAAATAGGTACTTCATTATAGCATGAAAATCCATCCATTAATTAATAACAATCATGCCCAACAACTTTATTTAGAATTTTATCAAAAAATGGTGTGGGGAATGGGTTTGTAATTGTTAGTTTGTTCAATCCTCGAAAGTCCACACAAATTCTCAATTGTTGTGGTTCATTCCTTTTGGGTTGAACAACCATTGGGTCGGTCCATTGATATTTTTATATGGGTTATATGATGTCTACTACCAACATACCCTCAATCGTTTTTTGAATAATTTATGTATATTTATGAACCAACTTATAGGGTCTCTTTTTGATAGGTTTACCTCTTGGAATTAAGTTGATTTCTATTTCTCCCATTTCCTTTACCAGTCCTTTCATATCTTTGTAATCCCTGGAAAGAACATCTTGATCTTCTTTCAAGAGGTCAACTATCTCAATTGTTTTCCTTTTATCCCAATAGTCACCAATGAAGTCCATTTTTTGTTTTCCATCATTTGATATATTGAATTCCTTAAATTTAATCTCAACATCCATCCATTCGAGTGGCTTTGATTCATTTATTATTCTTTCACCTTCACAAAATTTGTCATATGTGGCAAGGAAGTTGAGTTTTTTAGGTTCTTTTGGATCGGTATGTTTTGATACTTTTAATGTTGTTTTTACCTTTTTTGCAACTTTCGGATGATCCTTTCTCCACCTAAAACTCTTACTTGGAAAAATTTCATTTTCCAAGTTGATGGAACAAGTAATTTGAACATTTTGGTCATGGAATAATATGTTATTACATTTAGAGGTCAACTTGATGTCAACCTTCATTTTCTCTTTTTCCTTGGTGACTTTGGCACTTTGTTTCTCGATATATTTTTTTTATTTCATTGACAACTTTTTTTAATTAGGCTTCTTCCATTTCGAATGTGAAGTCTTTGATAAAAAAAAAGTTCATTTTTTCCATGAAAATATTTGACCATGAGCTTATATATACGGTAAAACATCCAACATATTAGGAAACATATGGGCTCATACCCTCTCATCCTTATACCCTATTTTTTTGTTCCCTTTCACAATACTCAATATGAGTGATGGGGCCGAATCTCAGTTTGAATTTTACTATGTTCCATGCAACATATAGTTTTTTCCCCCTAAAATGATAAGAAAAATGTGTAGTTGTAACTATCTATTTTTGTATACGTGGTGAGTGTGTGTCCCACCATCTTGTTGTATCTCCTGTAAATTACTAGATCGGACTCTGAAGACAACCTTGGATACCAACCAACTTGGATACTTCCTTAACATAGGTTACTGGGCATACTTGTTCTTTAAACCATAGTAGGGAAGGTGAATTTAGCTTAATTTCCATTGGGATCAAGGTTGGGTTTTGTTTAATTTTATTATCATAAACAACAGGAATGCTTCAGATTAAAAAACATGAGCGAAGTTTTTCTCTCGGAATGGCTTCAATGGACTAGCATCCTCTTACTTTCAACTTGTAGTTATCTAATTGTTGCTCATACAATTCTATGTCTGAATTATGATTGATTGATAGAGGTGATCCGTGTAGTAATTATTCACTTTCATTAAGATCAACATTATCATTATCCCCTTGGATTACTTGATACAAATTTTTGGCTTCCAAGTCATCCTCCCAGGGTTTCGACCAAGGTTTCTTTTCTCTAGAGTCCAATGGTATAACAATTTTCTTACCATTTCCTTTTAATTTGATTCTATCTCACTCAAGTGAAATGGTTTCCTTCATATTTCTTTCCCATGGTTGACTAACTAGTGTTGGGTATGTCGATATGTCTTCGACCAAGTTGATCGTCTCAAATTCGATCGGTGTTGAGACACCCATGATGGGATGTTATGCATTTTTTAGTATGTTGATGGGCTCAACAAACCATTGATCTGCCAATTTTAGAAAGAAAAAAAATGACTTCATGAGCTCATGTCTTCCCATTTTAATCCATGCTTATTTTTCTATAAAGTTGACTTGGGAGTCAAATTTTACCACCACTTGTAGGATCATGAAATCCTCGAATTCCGGGTTGAATTGTGTATCATAATCATTGTGGGACTTTTATTGGGTCAATTGTCATATATTTTTTCATGTGTTATGATCTTCTTTTCATTCTTTCAAGATATTTAATAATTCTCGGAGTTAGACAATCGATTGTTCTTCTTTCAAAAGGTTACAAAATTCTTCCAAGAACATATCATTCATGCCATCCTGATACTTTTTCTTTCAATATAATTTGTTTCTTTCTAATTCCTCCTCTTTTTCAAAAAACCCAAGAGCTTCTTTCATAGTTCGTCTTTCCTTTTTATGATCTAGGTACCTATTTTCCTTCTTAGTGGGATGAAGTATTGACATTTTTGGTATGCTTTCTTGTTGACCTACCCCAGAACTCATGACAACATTTAGGTTTTTAGAGTTCAATACCTGATGCCTAGGTACATTTTGAATAATATTAATTGCTCTTTTATTCCATAGTTTCTCAATCATAATCAGGAAGTATTCTAATGAATTGTTTCTAACTCCACATATGCTACACAATTTCAAGTTGTTTTTTTCCTTTATAGGAAAATTAGGACTCATGTAGTCCTCCTTTAGAAAAATGTAACAATATCACCTTTGAACATGAACACCTCTTCCAAATAGACCGCCTCTACCTTGATAGTCACCTCTATAGCCTCCTATGCCTTGGTAGCCTCCTCCTCTTCCATTATAGATTCCATCTTGGCCTTGATAATTTTATTCTTTATTCCCTTGACCTCGATTTTGGTCAGTTTTTTTAGTGTGATAGGAAGTACGAAAGTTGGGATTATTCCAACCATTATGTTGGCATTCCTAAGTATAATGAGTTTCCTCTTCAAAAATAGTGCACCAGTTTGGCTTTGTTTTTTTAAATTATGAAAAAAATATTTTGTGGTGTGATTCGTAATATTTTGGGATATCTCGCATAAATGTTCAACTTGAACTCTTCTGACATACAGGTCTTTATCAATCAATACCCAATATTTGTAGAAGTCTTTAGAATGAGCCTCATTCATACATATTGTACACCATAGTTCACTTCGTCAAAGGGTCAAATATCTAAGTGCTTTCTGAAGTATATCAAGCTTTTTTTGACTTTACTATTAGATGTTGGTGGAGAAAACCAATCATCATTTGATTCTATTTTTTATGCCTTCTTTAGGGCATCCTCGTAGGTTTTTATTTCATGCATTCGAAGAGGACCCATTATCTTTTTTAGGAGGCCTACTACAAACCATTCTATGAGCAGGTATTTGTCGATTATGTAAGGGATTTGGCTGAGAATATCTTTGAATCTCTTATCATACTCCTGCACAAATTCACTAGGAGTTTTCTTAATTTCTTTTAGTTTTTGTGATTCCAAATGTTTAACATCCCAAGTTTTAAAGAATGACAAAAAATTATCCTTCACTTCAACTTTTGTTTTTTACTGGATCTCTGTGAAGTTCATAAACCATGTTAATTTTATTTTCCTTAGTTCCAACAAGTTTTTCTATTTTATTTTCCTCATCTATGATATCAATTGATTCCCAATATTTCTTGTATATGAACCAATCACATTTAGTATCCCCATCACCCTCATAGAGGGGTAGATGGTGGTGAGACATTTTTTTTACAAAGAAGAGTTTTGTTTTTTACTATATTGTAACAGATGGAGTCAATTGTACTTATTTTTCGTCAATTGATGATTGCTTACTATTTGATTGATCAAATTTTGTTGTTTGATTGGAAGATCTAATTCATCAATGTGACAACTTTAGTATATATATTCTATGAAATGCCTTGTTTGCAGTCATGTCTCTTCCTCATGACATTTGGAAGAAACGAAATTGTGTTAGATAGTAAATCCAACAAGGGGGCATAGTCAGGAGATAATTTATTTGGAGTAGTATGTTTTCATCTCCTTAAATATTTACCCAGTTTCCCTATGTTCTAGTCATTTAAATGAATATTCTATCTTTCACATTTCCATTGTTTTCTAGTCAATACCACATCAAAGAGAAATAATAATCTACCTGTAAATTTTCCTTGAGGAATTATTGGACTCTGGGACTTGTTCCACAAGGTTTCAACTGATTATGTATCACAAGTATCGACTCATCAACCTCCATAATTTCAACATTTATTGCTATTCAAAGGGTGACAATGCATGCCTCTACCGACTACATATATTAATTCAACTCGGGAGTCATCAAGGACACTTACCATACCACATATGGATAATCATCAAAATAGTCCAGTGCTCCAATGATATAACTCTCCTAAGGACTCTTTCTATGGGATCGATGAGGGTCCAAGGCATCAAATTTGTCTTCCCTTTTCTTCTATCTTTTGTCCCATTCAATTTTCTAAAGGTAGACTTCTTTTTTATATGACTACATTCTTTTGAGAGTCCTCTTCTTTGTTTCTTCATCTAGTGTATACTCTTTCTATTTTTCTTTCAACTTCCTTGTTTTCCTTGGCATAGAAACTCTTTGGTGTATATCGACTAGGGCTACTTCATTTTAGTCATTCTTGTGAATATTCACCCCCCATCACTGATCTTGACTTACTCTCAGTCGAAGAAGGAGACACAATTAGCCATTTATTTTTACAAGAAGTAGTCTCAAGCTTCTTGAGTGTTCTTGCAATCAGTGTTTAGAAATTCTTCCCACTCAACTTGTATTTTTTTCTAGACGGTATTGGATTGTGTGGATGGAGGAGGTTGGGTTTCAATGATGTGGTCAATGCCTTTTTCGATCAGAAATTTGTGCAATAGTGTAGATATAGTGTAGAGGAAATTGTCATGGAGATCATCATATAATCTTATTTTAACATTATCAATGGGAGTCCTTTATTCTTTTTCTTTCTCTTCGCAAAATTCATTTGTGATGTTTTCGACCCACTCATACAAGTTTGTTCAACCATCGTTAATCAATTTCGAGAGAAGTTGTTTTTCTTTAGTAATATTATTTATGAGAAACATGATCTATCAATTTCTTAATTTGTTAGGGAATATATTCAATAAATATTTCATGTGTTTTTGTAAAGAACCATGTTCTCACATGTGCAAGTGTTATTTGATTTCTTCTTGCATAAAGTTTTAGGTAGTTATCAAATTTTCTCTTCCACCACTCATGAATCTCTTCCAGACTCAATATATCTGTGTGCATAATCTATCATATATTCATGGATCACGTACAACCAACAATAGAACCATTGTTGTAATATAAAGGATTACATGAGGGAGTTACCAGTAGAGCTTCACACAACATAATAAAACATTATATAGTAATATACACAAGCATACATAGAAGAAGAGAAGGAAGAGACAAGTAATGGTGATACCTACAAAAAGTATCTCTTTTATTATGATCAATACCACACCAAATTTACATTCATGATCTCATGTATTTATACCTTGAGACAATTGGTAGGTAGTTAAATCTTTTTTAACCACCCTATTTAGTTGACCCAACCCAACGGTCAATCGACTTACATTGCATATTTGAATTAATTTCACAGTAAACTAACATTATACTTGGTTGACTGGTGGGTCTAGTTGAACATGTCAACTAAGCCCTCCAACATTCATCCAAAATAGAAGGCATTAGTATTTTTCTCCAAAGTAGTCAATCATTACTACTAAGTTTTACTATTTTAAGGTTAAGTTTAGGGTTTATTTTCTGCAAATTTTCATTTCCAGCCATAAAAAACAAGACTTCTAGGGTATTTAGGCATACTTTTGACCTAAGTTACATTATTGAAACCCTAATTTAATTTTCTGAAATGTCCATCTAAGGAAAAACGTCTAGGGTTTTAGGGTTGTTTACTATGGTTTACTTTTTTATTTTGTTGGCAATATAAACCCTAATTTAACCTAGGGTTTATCCCTCTTATTTATTGGATAATTGTATGATCAAAGGGATATTATTTTTCCTGATGTAATCATTTATTTACTACTATAAGAATTGATTTTACTACTGAAAATCATCTATCTTACTGACGTAATAACTTTACTATTGCTGAAAATCACTTATTTCACTGTTGAAATATTCTCTACACTGTTGAAAATAATTTATTTCATTGTTGTAATAATTTATTTGTTGTTTTAGTCATTTAAATTGCTATTTTAATTCTGTATATTTCTTTGGAAGTTTTACTACAACCTTAGATTCTTTATTTATTTCTAGTGTTTGGGGACCCCACTAAACCAATACTTGACTTGGAGAGACTCTATGTTTGGATTGAATCCTCAATACTTCAAATCTTTCTATTACTTTGTTTACCCTAATATTAGTGGTAGTTTGAGTAGTCACCCCAGGGGCCCTAGACTTGATCTTGTCTTTCCTAGGTATTCTTGGAGGCTATTGGGGAAGCCTCTCTTGCGTTGGATATTATTCCTTCACTAAAAAGAGGGAAGTTGTTTCCTAGGTGACAGTGATGCCATCTTCCATGTTCCACTAGTCTTAGTTCCTTGTGAAGGATTTGGACTTGGTTCTATATTGTGTGATAAAAACCTTCTTATATTTTATGACTAAATGAAATTGTTGCAAAACCCCCATCCACTTGTAATGTCTAATTTTTTTAATCTTATCATGGGCCTGAAAATATTGTAGTGGTTGGTGATTAGTGTGGATAATAGTTTCCTTTCCCATTAGATAATGCTTCCATTTCTTGACAGCTTGAACCATGGCATAGATTTCCTTATCATATGTAGGGTATTTTAGGAATCCCCCATAAAAAATCTTAGAATGACAGCATACCGAGTTACCTCATTGCATCAAGAACACTCACATATCATATCCACTTGCATCTATATCCACTTCTTAGGGATTCTCCGAGTTAGGAAATGTGAGAACTGGTGCTTGAATTATCTTTTGTTTAAGCTCATTAAAATATTTCCATTGATTATTTCCCCATTGGAAACTCCTACCATTGGTTGTTATGGCGTGGAGTGATGTAGCTACCACTGAAAAGGATGATATTGTTAGGGACCTAACCCATCAAGTAGGTAGAAAAATATATTCGGATGTAATAAAGATCAATATTAATAAGGTCTTGCAATAAGATAGAATAAGTCGAATGTAAGAAGACCTAATAGAAGCTTCCTCTTCTAGAAGGATCTTCCTCTAGATGGTTCTTTTGATAGACATATTTATTATAAATAGGAGTCAAGGGTATGAGAACCCTAGCTTGGATATTATTGTAATAGAGCTCTGCTTGACTGGAGGTTGCCCCCTCAAAGAAGCAAGTGAACATTTCTCTCAGAATCAAAGTGCTCTTTATGGTGTTATTCTAATATCATTTCAGTGTATTGTGGTGTTGTTCTGGTTATATTGTTGTTTATCTTCCATTTCTAGCATTTTATTTATGTTCTGCATACTTTTTATATCTAGAATATTACAAGTGGTATCAGAGAAATTTCCTTGGTAGAAAATTGTGGGTTAATTTTTTCTAGGGTAGAGACATATTCCGACGTCTTTAAGCTATATATATTTTTCATTACATGCATAAAACTGCGATTGAGGGATTCATACATGCAGGAAATACAAGTGGTTCTCAAGCACACATTTTTGGCCACCCTTGTAACCCCTGTTGGTACCCCTTCGAGTGGTAGCACATCAGACATACGAATCATCCTAGATTTCCTGAAGCCCTCTTTAAATAAATCTATCGACCACCTGACTGCTATAGTGTCATCGAGAACAACACTCGGAAAGATACTCTCTAGTACCTGGGTAATCGAGTAGTACGACTAAGGGCACAGTCTAGCCTCTTTAGTTGGTGCCCTGAGATATTGGGTCAATTACTACTATTGGACCCCACACATATATCAGAGAACTATAACATAGGTCAAACCCTTGAATACCTAACCCTTGGGGACGGAAACAAAACATAAATAGACAATATCTATTGCCGTGCAACTATGTTCGATTTTCCAAATCACTACACATTTCTTCCTGGTTAAAAATTTGGGAATTTCATCACTGCAATATTCTTCAGACCAGAGTATAACTCCATAGGTGTAAAAAGAAAAAAAAGAAAAAAAAATCGAGTATGGAAATTTTTGCACCATTATTTGAGACCTATTCCATTGGATTAATCTCTTCTCCCTTATCACATTCATACCTATCATTTTTCAGAAAAAAAAAAATTGAACCCACCCCCCCCTTTTCGTTTCCCTCGTCATCATGGCCCATACCCGTAGCCAAGACTTGGAAGATCGCTTCAATACCTTGCAATCTAATTTCACAAAGACCCAACAAGAAGTGAGACATCTCAGTGCCAATATTGCCACCATCAATCAAAATAGGCATTCCTCCATTGCCGCATCAATCACCGAACTCAAAGAAGACCTCAAACAAGACATGACTACCCATCTTGAATCTATCATTTCGATGATCTGCACCAAGCTGCATATCCCTGCAGATCCCCCTTTATTTGACCCACCTTTGCATACTGAAACTGAAACTTCCTCTCATTCCCATAATTCTCAGCACCATCACTTTCAGTGTAGACTTTCAGTGTGACCTACACCTTCCACGGGTGGATGTGACCAAATTTGATGGCTCAGATCCCACTAGTTGGGTAACTCAAATGCAACATTATTTCTCTTTGTACGACATTATAGATGATTTGGCCAAACTCCCGCCTGGTGTTATCCATCTAGATCAAGAACGTTGGCATTGGTGGCAATGGAGAAAAATGACCCATCAAGGGTATATTGCTTGGACACACTTTATGAATGAGATTTATGAACTCTTTGGCACTGACACCAACCATTTAGGTTGTTTGAAAAAGTTAAAAAAATATGGAATAATGGAATACTTTATAGCTTCTTTTGAGTGACTGGATTTTCTTACAGAGGGCATGTCTGATTCTTTTTTCCGAGAATGTTTTATCAGTGGCCTCAAGGATGAGATTCGTGACCATGTCCTCATGGCTCATCTTCAAAGTTAGGTGGAGGATACTAAAATAGCTAAGGAAGCACAACAAGTTATCTCTTCTCAAAACCGGAAACCCTCCTTTATTCTTCACACTAAACCAATAAATCCCAATACTCCTTCTGCTCCACTAAAGATCCAAAAATTGACTAGGGATGAAATGGCTGAACACCAACTCAAAGGCCTTTGTTATAATTGTGATGACAAATATTTTCAGGGCCACAAGTGTAAGGAACAAAATATTTTTATGTCCATCTCGAAGGATATTTCAGAAGAGGTTGTTGAAACTCCCCTTGTGTCTAAGTCACCTGAACCCACTAACATAACCCCTCCCTCAGACCCTCCCAAAGTAGAACCGGTCATTTCCCTAAATTCTCTCACTGGATTCTCTACTCCCCAAACCCTCAAGCTAATTGGTTACATCAAGCATAGGAAGGCCATCATTCTTGTTGATAGTGGAAGCACCCACAATTTTATTCATCGCCACATTGCCCAAGAAAATCATTGATATATCCATGCTTTCAATAATTTCCAAATCATGATTGCCAATGGAGGCTCCATGAAATGTGGAGGGAGTTGTGAAAATGTGCGTCTCCAAATTGGTGACTACCACTTGAAATCTCATATGTTTTCTATCGACATGGGCAGTTGTGACATTGTGTTGGGTGCAGACTGGATAAGGAATTTGGGTCTCATTCTCATGGATTTTAAGGAATTAACCATGCAATTCAACCAAGAGGGCCAACAATATAAGTTCTAAGGAATCACCATCGGTTCACCTGAGATCATTAGTTCCCATCGCATGGAAAAGATGCTAAAAAAAGGTCATTCTGGCATTATTGCCAAACTCCATTCCATACAAGCAAATGAGACACCCTCTGTGCCACAAGACCTCCAATCCATCCTCTCTAAACATCAAGTGGTATTTTCCACTTCCCGGGGACTCCCTCCTTCCTGTGGTGTTCATGATCATTCCATTCCCCTTGTACCAAGAAGCCTTCCTCCCAATATCCGTCCCTATCGTCACCCCTTTTCCCAAAAAAATGAAATTGATAAAATGGTTCAAGAACTACTTAATGTGGGCATTATCCACCCTAGTACAAGCCCCTACTCATCTCCTGTGGTCATGGTACTAAAGAAATAAGGTTCTTGGCACATGTGTTCTGACTTCCACTCCCTCAACAAACTCACCATTAAAGACAAATTTCCCATTCCTGTCATTGATGACCTCTTGGATGAATTGAGTGGTGCCCAGTTCTTTACTAAACTTGATATTCGTTCTGGCTACCACTAGATACGTATGAAAGAGGCAGACATTCCTAAGACTGCCTCTAGAACTCATGAGGGTGACTATGAGTTTTTGGTCATGCCCTTTGGCTTGTGTAATCCCCTCCACCTTCCAAAGCCTCATGAATCATGTCTTCCATCATTTTCTCCATCACTTTGTCTTAGTTTTCTTTGATGATATCCTCATCTATAGAAAAACCTAGACATACCATCTTTCTCATGTGGATCAAGTTCTCCATCTACTCTCTCAGCACCAACTTTTCCTGAAACTGTCTAAATGTGCTTTTGGTGCCTCGGAAGTCGAGTACTTGGGTCATCTTGTTGGAAAGGATGGAATCAGGGTAGATCCTAAAAATATTGAAGCTATGCAAGACTGGCCTCACCCAAAGACTCTCAAAAGATTGAATGGATTTCTGGGCTTAATAGGTTATTATCGCAAGTTTGTTAAGAATTATGGAAATATTGTGGCACCTCTCACTGCACTCCTTAAAAATAATTCTTTCACTTGGACTCCAATAGTTTCTCAAGATTTTCAACACTTGAATATGGCCCTGTGCACCACTCCAATCCTGGCCCTTCCTAGTTTCACAAAGACCTTTGTCGTGGAATGTGATGCTTCAGGGAAAGGAATTGGTGTTGTCCTTATGCAAGAGGGTCGATCTTTGGCCTTTACCAGCAAACAATTGTCTGAATGAAATTTGGGCAAATCAATATATGAAAAGGAAATGTTGGATATTCTTCATGTCATTGATCTGTGGTGCCCTTATCTATTGGGGAAACACTTCCAAATTAAGATAAATCATCAAAGCCTCATGTATTTTCTTGAACAACACATTTCCTCCCTAGAGAAACAAAAATGGGTGACTAAGCTCTTTGGATATGATTATGAGATCATTTAAAAGAAAGGAAAATACAATGTGGTTGCGAATGCACTTTTCAAAAAATATGAAGATGAAGGATCCCTTTTTTCTCTCTCCTTGATTGTACAAGATTGGCTCCAAGTCGTTCGCCAGGAATGTCTACACGATCCCAAAAGTTCGCATATGATACAATAATTGTAGTCAAATTCTCTAGTTTCCCTAGGGTACTCTTGGATCCATGATGATCTTCAATACAAAGGCCATTTGTATTTAAGTAAACATTCAAAACTTAAATCCACGGTACTTTCTAAGCTTCATGCTACACCCATAGTTGGGCACTCCGGGTTTACCAAAACCTATGACAGGGTCAAACGTTCTTTTTTCTGGGATGGTATGAAACAATACGCTCGTAATTTTTCATCTAAATTTGATGTGTGTCAATGCAATAAGGGTGAAAGAGTCAAATCTCCTGGCACACTACAACCACTTCCAATTCCACCTGCTATTTGGATGGAAATATCTCTATGGATTTTATTACAGGCTTACTTAAATCGAGAAATAAATCAGTCATCATGGTGGTAGTGGATCTCCTTTCCAAGTATGATAATTTATATTCTCTTCAACACCCATTTATATCATCCACTGTGGCTCAACTTTTCATGGATCAAGTCTTCAAGATTCATGGAATGCCACATTCTATTGTTTCTGATCCTAACCCAACTTTCACCAGCAATGTTTGGAAAGAACTATTCAAGATACAAGGCACCCAATTGCATCTTAGCACAACTTATCATCCCCAGAATGATGGTCAAACTGAAGTTGTCAACAAGTGTTTGGAAACATATTTGAGGTGTTTTGCATCGAAAAATAAAAATCAGTGGGCTCAATGGTTACCCCTAGCTGAATGGTGGTACAACACTTCATACGATACAACTACCTGCATGACTCCTTTTGAAGTGGTATATGGACAAAATCCACCTTCAGTTCTCTCATATTTACCAAGTGTCTCGAAGGCCCAGTCGGTTGACCAAATGCTTACAGTTCGAGAGGCTATTCTCTGTACCCTTAAAGAGAATTTGGTCATGGCCCAGAATCACATGAAGAAACAAGTAGATCAAGTTCGCTCTGAACATCAATTTGCAGAAGGGGATCAGGTGTTTCTTTGACTTCAACCTTACAAGAAAAATTCCCTCAAGGTCAACCATTGTCAGAAGCTAGCGCCCAAATTTTATGGTCCTTATATCATTCTCAAGCGTGTGGGACAAGTGGCCTATCAATTATCTTTTCCCAGTCATTCTAAGCTACATATTGTTTTTCATGTTTCATGCTTAAAGAAGGTGATTGGAACTAAGTGCCAAACTCAAACCAACCTTCCCAAGTTGGAAAAAGAAGGATCCATTTGGCTACAACCACAAGAATTTTTGGACCACCGTGAGCATCACATGTGTCATTGAACCATCAAGGAAGTGTTAGCCCAGTGGAAAGATACAACTCCAACAGATGCCACTTCGGAACTAGCTACCATTCTACAGCAATTTCCACATCTAAAGCCTTGAGGACAAGGTTGTTTTTAAGGGGGGGGACATGTTAGGGACCTAACCCCTCAAGTAGGTAGAACAACATATTCAGATGTAATAAAGGTCAATATTAATAAGGCCTTGCAATAATATAGAATAAGTTGAATGTAAGAAGACCTAATAGAAGCTTCCACTTCTAGAAATATTTAGTATAAATAGGAGTCGAGGGTATGAGAACCCTAGCTTGGGTATTATTGTAATAGAGCTCTACTCAACTGGAGGTTTCCCCCTCGAAGAGGCAAGTGAACATTTCTCTCATAATCAAAGTGCTCTTTTTGGTGTTATTATGATATCATTTCATTGTATTTTGGTGTTGTTCTGGTTATATTGTTGTTTATCTTCCATTTCTAGCATTTTATTTCTGTTCTGCATACTTTTTATATATGGAATATTACATATATGAACTTTAATAGGTACCATATTTCCCCAACAAATATCCTAACTTCAATGAAATTAGTAGGAACTAGTCAGTTGATGATGGCCTCCATCTTTGTGGGATCTATATTGATTTCACATCCACTAATCATGTACCCCAAACACACCAAAAATTATTGAGAGAACTCACATTTCTTCAATTTAGATAGTAGTTGATGTTTTTTTATAGTTTCTAACACCTGCATAAGATGTGATATGTTCTCTTCCTAGGTAGAGTTGTAAACTAATATGTCATCAAAATGCACTATTACAAATGAATATAAATAAGTACACATTATATCATTCATCAAACACATAAATATAGTTGGTGCATTACATAAATTAAAAGGCATGACCAACCATTCAGACATACCTTACCTTGTCTTGAAGGTAGTATTCAAGGTGTCTTCTTATTTAATGCATACAAGGTCTTATCCTGGTTTGAGATCCAACTTAGTGAATTACTTTCCATGATGCAACTGGTCTAACAAGTCATCTATCTTGGGAAAAAAGTATTGATTCTTGAGTATGATCTTGTTCAAATATATGTAATCAATACACATTCTCCAAGTCTCATCCTTCTTGGATACTATTATTATAGGTGACCCACAAAGTGAGGTGCTTGGTCAAATAAATTATTGCTCCAATAATTGTTGCAACTATTTCTTCACTTCATTCGCCTCTGAAACAAACTACCTATACAATCCAATATTTGGTAATGGGGAGTCAGGAAACAATTGTATCTCATGCTCCACTACCCTCTTAGGTGGAATTCCTTTAGGCTCCTAGAACACTCCTCTATACACCTGTAAAAAATCCTCCCACTTTTTTTCGTCTTTTTAGTACATTCCTCTAGGGATGTCTTTACTATTACTAATTCCTCCCCAAGCTAATTATCTCTTAAGAAAAGAAATACATATTTCTTACTAGAACTAATCAAATTTTTCGTTTGATTGACACATACAAGAGAGATATTTGATGTACCTTTGTGTTCATTGATGATGTAAGAATTCCTTTCCTTGATCAAGCGATATCAATTTTCTCTTTGTTTTAAGATTTCATCCTTGATATACATGGATGGGCTTCCAAACACTACACCACACGTGTCAAGGGGTACTACATCTAACTCCACTTCATCAATAAAATATGCACTTATAACAAACTTGATCTTACACTAGTGAGTTTGATCTCTACATCCTTATTCACTCATCTCAATATGGGTTCACATGATCATGAACCTCCAACCCAAGCTAGATAACCATTTCATTTTCTATGAGGTTGCCTTGTGAACTGGAATCGATTAGAGCATCGACCTTTGTCTTTTTGAATTGGACCTTGATATGGAATAGTTTTGTTATCTCCTTTTATTCCTTATGATGAAGACTACTTAGATTCACCTCCTTTTACACTGAAGTGTAGACAATATTTTTATCCACATCCAAGTTTCTTTCTACCTGGTCGCTCGAATCCTTTCTTAGTAGGTTCTTCTTCTGGGCATCCTTCTTATGATTCTTTGGATTCAACTATGGATCTGGTTTCCAACATTTTTCTTCGGTGTGACCATCAATATTGCAATGGTTGTAGTTGTTGTTTGGATCCTTGCATTGATGTGAAGTGGTTTTCATCTTCTTGTCTTTCCCTTTCCACTCATTTGTCCCCTCCTTGAAATATTCTTGGTGATATTTCTATTTAGAATCATTTGGCTTTCCTTTTTTATGGCTTATGACCCTATGTTTTCCAGATATTGTGCTTACACACAAGCTGTATCAAAAGTCTTTTGTTTAAATAGCATCACTTTCTTTCACAAATGACTATGTAGACTTGTCAAATACTTGAGTACATCTCGGTTCTTGGGAAAGATATCCAACATGATTTCCATCTTCCTGAATTCAGTGGTGTATTCTTGCACACTCTTCCCTTGCCTCTTCCTGAAGAAATGTCAATAGATCCATTGGTCCTCTACATACCTGACATGGTAGAAATGGGACTTGATGTAAGGAATTTAAAATCCTCCCACTCAATTTCTAGAGGATAACCTTCTAGCATAAGTGTCTCTATGTGGCTTTCACACCAAGTTAGTCCATGGTCCTTTAGTTTTAGCTGGGAAAATGAAATTTTGTTTTCTTCATATATATTATGGACACCAAAATACACTTATAATTGTCGCAACCAATGATTCAAATTAATAGAATCGATATCAACTTGATAGGGTTTGATGTCCACTTTTGTTTCCATTTTGAATAGAGACTGTGAAGGAGTGATGGTACTAGAACTTAGTTTCTCTTTCTTAGGCTCTTTTCTTAACTTTTTTTCTGGGTCTTCAATATCTCTTGGTTTCTCATTAGATCTAGTTTCTAATTTAGAGCCACCAATCTCCCTCAAAGGTTTGAACTTGTTTTCTAGAGACACCATGAGGAGGGGCATGTTGCGAGAGATATTAGTTACTTTCTCTTCCAACCTCACAAATATATGATATGTAAACTGCCATGGATATTCCATTGGAGAAGTTTGTCACAACATATCTTATACTATTATGAAATATTATATTCTGCAATTTATTTCCTTAGATCCAAGATTAGATATTGCTAGCTTATTGCTCGGGTTTATGAAAATAATTGAATTGTTTTTTATGGCTCATGGAATCAGAAACTAGTTGAGCACGTACTTGTGTTACATGTGGTCGTGTTATCCAACTGCTACCACTATAACCTCTAGGTGTGCCCACGATTCCCCATACTAGAAACACAAGATAAGTCATGGGGAATTGAACTCAAAAACCTCATGGAACTTCATATCATGACACTTGCCAATTGAGTTTCCCCCCCCCCTGGGGGGGTAAAAATAATTGAATACGAAAATGAAGGAATAGGGAAATATACAAACCATCGACACAAATTAACACAAGATGTATCCTAGGAATCCCAATACGAGAGAAAACCCAACTAGAAGGTGAGTCCTATGATTTTCTCTCTTTATTTCAGTTATAAAAATGAAAATACAAAGGAATGGGCACTCACTATGGAGTATGAAATTGTGGCTTGAAAGGATACTATAGAATATTTCTCCTATGTTATGCTCTCAATATACCACTCCTAGATGTTTTTATCACTTATGGAACAAGTACAATGATAAATAATGGAACCCATTCTTCTTCTGGCGGCTTGATATTTAACATAGCATGAAATTTGTCTAGGGTTAAGGTTTTTACTTCATCAACCCTCAATAAGTGATAAGTTTTGTACCTTATATAATCTTCCTAAAAGTCCACACGTGGCTAGCCTGACATGTTTGAGTAATGGGGGATTACGTGGAATCCACTTGTACCATGGTGGGCAACAAGGTTTCACATATGAACTTTGATTGAGGCGATTTTCGTAGTATGGGAAAGGTATCAGTGTGTAGAACACTTTTAGGGGGTTAGAATAATTTTTTTACCAAAAAATGCCATTTAGTGCCTAAAAATGGCTCAGGAAAGTTTCAAACCACAATTTTCCAAAATAGGACCTGCTATTAACATGTTGTTAAAATGGCCCTACAATTTGTTTCCTCCAATTTTGTCCACCCAAAAAGTACGAAGATAGATGAAAAATTATATGATGATCCAATCTGGATCATACCTCCCCATTTAGGGAGGATTTTGGTCCCAAAAATCTTTATTGAATGAGGTGAGGAAATTTTTCCTCTTCCTTATCCATAGAGTACCATTTTTATTTTCCTAGGAGTTGTCCTTTCAACCTAATTTGCTAAAGGTCATGTTGCCCCTCTACAAAATTGTGTCTTTTTCCAACTCTACTTGAGATTCTGGTGCTAACTCATCTATGGTAGGTAGGATCTTCTCCTTAATTTCCTAATCCAACATGACAGACTCATATAGTTTCGGATTCTCCACATTCACTACTAAGTAAATGCACATGTATGGTGGTAGAATGAGTCTATGGGAATTATCACCCACCTTTTATAATACCTAAAAAGGGCCATATCACATATCCTTGATATTGTTACCAATACCCTCTAGTATTTCCTTATTCAGTTGTAACCAAACTCTATCTCCGACTTTGAATGATTTTTCTATTTTGTGTTTATCATGTCTAGCCTTATAATATTCTCGTGAATTATTTAGAATATCCTATACGTGTAAATGGATCTTTTTAATATTTTCAACAAATTTATTTACTTTCAATGCTTCTCCCATGATGTCTTCCCTCACTCCTCCTTCATGTCCATAAAAACAATCCAAGGGAGGAAAAGGAAAATATCCAACAAAAGTTTCAAAAAGGGACTTACCAATAGAAATATGTACAAGTATGTTATAACATTGTTGAATGTAGATCATATTTTCATCCCAGGTCTTTGGATGCTTTTGATTGTAACCTCTCAAAATATGTATCAATGTCCTCTTGACTACTTTTGTCTGCCCATTTTTTGGGGGATGGAATGTTGTATATCTCTCCAACTTTATGTCCATCTTTGTAATGCACCCAGCCCCAAGTTGGGTCACACTACTACTAAAATAACCCAATAAAATTTATGATCCCAATTCTAAATCCAGAAATAACACACACATCATGACATTCAATCTTATACAATGGTCCATGCTAATTAAAAATGTAAATGCAATTTCTTAATTGTGCATATAAACAATTAAATGCATACAAGATCATTCATCCACATAAATAGAGATATGAAGGCATCATTCTACTCATAAAAAGTAGCTCTAACTAAGATAAATTAGAGTAAAACACACAACAACTGTATAATCATTTAACATAAATAAACACAACAAATAATAACATTTATCTTATGAGAATATGCAACCCACTGCAGAGGATGGATGTTCCTCCCAACTGAAAACTTTTTTTTCCAATTCTAAACAACAAGTCACCCCCGAAATGGGGCTATGAATCCACAAGAGAAGGTGGTCCCTAAGGATGGATAATGTACCCCTCTCAATAGTCAATTCTCACAACAAATTCTTGTCCATCTACTCTCTTCCCCAAAACCCACACAACCCAGGGATGGGATCCCCCTTCATTTCTCACAATACCTCAAGCCTTCCCACTCCCCTCCAGGGATTTTATCATAGGTTGGATAGGAAATCTCTCAGCTAGGACCTCATGAATTCTATAGTTGCAACATGATTCTCCCAACAACAAAATGCTTTCTTCTCTTGACAAATTGTGAATAGAATATTGATCACAAGAACATAGACTCTCTTCCATTGAAATTATAGCTTAAAATAGCTACCATACATGCCCACTATGGCTGCCTTCAAGCTTCAACACTCCAAACTATCTTGATGTCCTCAAAAATCCATGTAAAAATTGCTCTCCATGAAAAAACGTGAATGTGTAATTATGCTCCCTCTACCGATACAAATTTACCTATTTCTCTTGCTCGCTTGACTTACACTCTTCCCAAAGCTTATTGTACTCAACATGCCATGCCCTCAATAACTATAAGATGTGAGTTCTCACACCCACCCTCTTACATGAATTCAATGATTGGGATCTAGAACACTCAATAGAAACCAAAAGGTTTATAGTAAGGATAATTTGGAAACAATTGGGTTTGGGTTTAATAG
This sequence comes from Picea glauca, assembly GCA_000966675.3. Taxonomy (NCBI): domain Eukaryota; kingdom Viridiplantae; phylum Streptophyta; class Pinopsida; order Pinales; family Pinaceae; genus Picea; species Picea glauca. The sequence goes on from JZKD02S2273400.1 coordinate 356,526, forward strand.
ACATGGGTAAACTCTCCCCCTTGGACCCCTTCCCTCTCTTGTGGAAACTAAGCCCTTGAATCTCCATTTGTGTATTTGGCGATACATTTTATTCATTACATTCAATTTACATCGTTTACATATTATGTCACTTGGCCCTTGGCCATACATTAGATTTACAATATACATCACTACTTTTGGGGTAAAAAATGGGGATGCTACATTCCCCTCCCCCTAGAAACTGCATTGTCCTCATTGCACATCACCATTCAATTTATACATTGACATATATAAAATATTACATCAAAATACTTGATAATTCCATAACTTAATGACTCACGCGGAAATTCCAAGAAACAACTCTTTGTTCCCCTCAACCTGCACACCGGTTAGACATGAAATCTTAGATTTGTGGCTCGAGGAACTCCAACTACCAAAATGGAGTCTTCATTCGCTTATGTACAAATGTACATTCAATTTTTTTTCAAAATTTTCATAAATTTGTGGGTATGCTTCCCGCATGGATTCATCGTGCTCCCACGTAGTGTCTTTAGGAACGTATCAAGTCCATTGAACCTTTATCAAGTTGATGGATTTGTTCACAAGTACTTTGACTGCCTGGTCCAGGATGCACAATGGTTCCACCCGGAAGTCCCCTTCATGTTCCACCTAGCTCACATTCCAATATGTCACATGATTAGGATTATGTACATACTTTTTTAATAAAGACACATGGAACATGTTATGAATTCTCATGGATGCAGGTAATGCTAACATGGATGCAACCATACCTATCCTTTCTAGAAATTCAAACAGACCATAGTATCTCACTGCCAACTTTGGGAAACTTCCCAATTCCAGCGAACTTCTCTTGTCTTTAACCTTTAAAAACACATGCTCTCCCACTTTTAATTCTCTATGTGTTTTTATTTTATCAGCATAGCTCTTAAGGTTGTCTTGTGAAACATTCAAATTATGTCTTTTCTTTACCATCTTTTCTTCCATTTCCATTAAAAATTACGCCCCAATCATGGCTATATCCCTTGGGTTATCCCAGCTTACCAATGAGTTGCATTTTTTTTCCATGCAATGCTTCAAACATGCTCATC
>JZKD02S2273400.1:365721-375896 GCA_000966675.3 Picea glauca
CATTCTCCCTGATTTTCTGAACTGGCTCTTTCCATGCCTCCTCTACGCATGCCACATCATTCGTGTTGTTTCTTAAAGAAAACTATTGGTAACTTTTGTTGCTTAGTCATGACCGTGGCTAAGGAGTGCGTTCTTATTAGCAAAGATTCAGTGTTATTTCAGCATAGTTTCCAGCACTTTGTTTCAGCCCAGCGCTGTGTTTCAGCATATGTAACATTACTGTGTTTCAGCTATTACAACACTTTGTTTCAGCATAAGTTCCATCTATGTTTCATCATTGTGTTTCTGCATCTGTGTTTCATCATCTACGTTCCAGCATCTATGTTTCAGCATCTGTGTTCAACTTCTGTGTTCCAGCTCTGTGTTTCAGCATTTGTGTTCCAGCATCTGTGTTTCAGCATTTGCGTTCCAACATCTGTGTTCCAGCATCTGTGATTCAACTTCTGTGTTCCAGCTCTATTTCAGCACTGTGTTTCAGCCCAGTGCTGTGTTTCAGCATATGTACCATTACTGTGTTTCAGCTGTTACAGCACTGTGTTTCAGCATAAGCGTTCCAGCATCTGTGTTCCAGCCTTTGTGTTTCAGCATTTGTGTTTCAGCTTCTGTGTTCCAGCATCTCTTTTGCATGCTCTATAACCAACCGATTAATGACAATGACAACCTTGACCATCTGACCGATTGCCATCAATGACAACCTTGACCATCTGCGTCATCTCTACGATAGCCATATTTCCAACCTTGACCATCTGCGTCATCTCTGCTATAGTCATATTTCCAACATCATGATACCCATTATTGTAATAAAACTCAACTAAATGGATATATTCCTCCCACCTAGAAGCCTTGTCCATTACATATATTCTAAACATATATTCAATTATCCGACTGGTTCTCTCTTTCTACCCATCTAACTTGGGTGATATGTTGTACTTAATTCAAATTCGTCCCAAATCCTTTAAGTAACCCCTTCCAAAACTTGGAAGTGAACTTTGGATCTTGGTATGACACTATTGCCTTAGACACACCATGTAGCCTAGCAATTTATCTCATACATTTTTTTGTAATATTGGCTACCTTATGAGTTACTTTTGCAAGAATGAAATATTAATACTTTTTAAGATTGTCCACCACTACCATGATGGAGTCATGTTTACTTGTTGTCCTAGAAAATTTGGTAATTAATTCAATAGTAACAACTTCCCATTTCCATTCAATAATGGGAAATTGTTGAATTAATCATGTTGTATGTTTCTGCTTAGCCTTTACCTTCTAGCATTCCATGCATCTAGCCAAATAATTACTGGCATCTCTCTTTATACTAGGCCAAATATATTGGCCTCTTACAGCTATAATAGTTTTCATGTATCTTGGATGTCCAACATATGGCACATAGTGCATATTATTTCAAACAAAATTTATAAATTCCTGAGAATTGGGAACATAAACTTTGTTCTGGAATAAGAGGATTCCATCCTCTACTAGCTTGTAATCCTTATATACATTATTTTGTTGTAGACTTTATTTAACTTGTGCATAATGTTTTTTCTATTATTACAACCTCTATAATTCTATCTTTTAAATCTATATTGTACATACTAATGGTTGTATCATGCATTTTATGCATCCTTCTATTGAGTGCATCAACCACCTTGTTCTCTTTTCCCTTTATGTGCTTGATGTCAAACTTATATTCACTGAGAAATTCCATCCATCTAGTTTCCTTAGCATTTAGTGTTGGTTGTTCAAATAAGTATTTAACACCACTATGGTCTGTCCTCAATTCAAATTTTATGCCCATGAGGTAATGACTCTACATCCTTAAAGCATGTACTATGGCTTCCAACTCTAAGTCATGTGTGGCATAATTTATGCCATGCTCTTTCAATTTTATGGACTCAAAACAAATTACATGTCCATTTTGTATAAGGACTTCGTCGAGCCCTTCCTTTCATGCATATGTGCACACAACAAAATCCTCATTTGGATCTGCAACCTTTAAAATAGGTGCACTAGTTAGTAAATCCTTTAAGAACTGGAAATTTTCTTCACACTTGGAACCCCATTCAAACTTTACTCATTTATTTTGCAAATATGTTATTGGGTGTGCAATCTTGGAGAATCTTCCAATGAATCTCTTGTAATAACCAAATATTCCCATAAATGGTATAACCTCTTAAATGCCTTTTGGCATTGGTCAACTTTTGATTGCTTCAATCTTTCTCAGATGCATTGTTATACCATCTTCTGAAACAATGTGACCCAAATAATGGAAATATTTTTTTTAATCAAAAGTGCATTTACTCAACTTTGCATATAATTGGTGCTCTATCAACACTTGTAGCACTATCCTCAAATTTTTCTCATGCTCCTCCTCTTTCTTGGAATATATAATAATATTATCCAAGAATACAATAAAAAACTTGTCTAGGAAATCTTTGAACACCCCATTCATCAGACACATAAATGTAACGGGTGCATTTGTCAACCCAAAAAAGGCGCCAATACAAATTCATAGTGTCCATACCTTTTACAAAAGGTTGTATTACTAGCATATTCTTCTTTGATTCTAACTTGATGATAACCTAATCTCAAGTGAATCTTGGAGAATATCTTTGCTCATTTCAACTGATAAAAAAGATAACCAATCCTTGGAAAAGGATGTGTTTTCTTGACTGTAACCTTGTTCAGTTGTTTGAAGTCAATACATAACCTCAACATTCCATCTTTTTTGTAGAAAAAAATAATTGGGGCACCCCAAGGAGAAACACTCGGGCATATGTACCCCTTTTTAAACAACTCTTCTAGCTGCAATTGCAACTCTTTTAGCTCTGGTGTGCTCATTCTATAGGGATTTTTGGACATTGTGGTAGCTCTAGGCATTAAATCAATAGAGAAATATATATCCCTCTTTGGTGGAAATCCTAGTAACTCCCCAAATAAATATTCATACTCTTTCAATAATGGATAATATTCAATACTTGGCTCATTATCCTTCATTGGCTCTTCCGTATGGGTTGCATATATATGGAACCCTTTTCTAAAACTTTTTTTTAGTTGCAATGCTGAAATCTCTCAAACAAATATAGGCCTTGGAATACCTTGCACTTTCCTTGAATTCACTTCCTCATCAAGACATGTGAAAGCCTTGTTATAACAATCTAATACAAAACAATGATTTTCTATCCAATCCATACCAGTTGATCAGTCATAAGACCCAAGCGATATGATGTTCAAATCTGGATTAATGTTCATTCCATTCATGTTTATTGGGAAATCTTTAACATTCTCATTAATTCTTCTCTTGGTTCTAGTAGCTAGTTGAACTAACCAAGAATTTTCATGCTTGCATTTATTCAATTTAAATATTTCAACTAGATTTGTATATGTATAGCTATAACTAGATCCAGAATCAATTAAAATAGTTATGGGATGATTATCAATCTTGCATTCTACTTCAATCATGTGGGGTTGATAGTGTGATTGTCTATTGTCTAAGGTTCCATAGATCCTTGACATCCTTCTTCCCACATCCTTTATTATCTCCTCCTTCTTTATTCTATGGATAGTCCTCATCTCATCTCCTCGATGAGGACAATATCTATATATGTAATCTCCTTCACATCCCCAACACGTTATGGGATTTTTTCTTGGCCTCTTTCCCAAGGAATATTTCATTTTCTAATCACATTGATATGGTTTCCTTTGTTTATGTGCTTGAAAACTATTCCTTATGAAAGGTGGCTTGAATCCTTTCTTCCTCTGATCCATCCTTCCTTTCTTCTTATCATCGTGGGCCTTTTGGAAAGTTGGCCTTCCTCTACTCCGATCATACAAATACTTAGCCTTTCTTATGGCTTCTTCTAAATTTTTGGGCTCATAAAGCTAAATTTTATCCTTGTAGAAGGATGGAATTCCACTCATGAACCTATGAATTTTGACCTTATCATCCCTGATGAAGCTCACATGCCTGAGAAGTTCCAATAATTTCCTCTCATATTCATCCATGGTCATGTTCCCAAGTTTGAGTTCAAACAAATCTTGCATGTTCTTTTCATAATATTTCTTTGAAAAGTATTGTTGTTGGAAATATTTCTTGAACTACTTCCAAGAAATTCTCGTCTCATCAAGGTGTTTAACCTGCTTAATCTGATCCCACCACATATATTATTTTCCTTGAAGATGGAAGGTTGCAATTCAGGTTTCCACATTTGATGAGTAATCATGAAACTGTAAATATTTCCTCATTCCCAGCAACCATACTTCTCCATCTTCTCCCTTCCTATTCTCTCCATCAAATGATGGTGGCTTGATCTTCTCAAGATCCCCTTGAAATCTATTTGACCCATGTCTCCTCACTATTACATTTGTCTCATTTTCTGATGTCATTAGGACACCCATCCGATGGCCACCCATCTAGCTTTTGAAAAACTCCCTCTTCGTCTATTCATCGAACCCCTTTCGTCAAAATCTCAATGGCCCTAAACATATGTTGGATATCCAACATATCAGACTGCCACAAGAAAACTATGGAGATATTTTACAAAACATATCTTCGTCATACAAAATCATTGCTTCTATTACCATCATACAGTGTCGGTATTGCAACACATTGATCTGCCACATGGAATTTTCCAAGAAACCATCACGAGGCAAAAAAATCTTGTTTTAGCAATGGAGGTGATCATTAATGTGACATAGGAGTGTGTAAGTATTGTCAGAAATTTGATGGGGATTGTAACACACCTGACCCCTAAATTCTCTTTTAAGGGGTGGGGCATCATAATTTTTTTTCCTTAACTCTCTCAAATCCTAATTCCTGGATTTCTATCACATCCTTCTCATCCAGAACTCTCCAAATGCAAATTCCCTCTTCCTCCTGGGAATGCTCGACCGCTCGGTCTAGGATATTTTAATCACTTGAGTCGAATCGATTCTTCAGGTCCCTGTTGGAAACCAAATCAATCTTCATAGTTCCCCCTTCTCCAAGGTTCAGGTTCTTCCAACCGTGGGCTCTTTCCTGGCCCCTTTGAAGAATTCGAACAACAAGCGCTATCTTTCCATGCTAGGCCCATTCCTTCATATGACCTAGGGCTGTGACCCGATACCTACTCAGAGGGTTCTTTGAAGCATTGGGCATTTTCACTTCACCACTCGCCAATTTTCCTGAACTCTGAATTGACCAACTTCTAAAATGACATGAGAGGGATCGACGGTCCCTTCTCCCTTCCCAAATAAATGACCCATAAGAACTTTGGGCTCCGGTGCTTCGATGAATTCTAAACCACTTCTCCACAAAAGCTCTGAAGTGATGATATTTGAAGTTCAAAATCTAACTCCATGTGTACTTAGAGAATTGAAGGCTCTTATTCACTTAGAAACTCCGAGCTTCAGCAGTTCTCGAGTCTTCACACACACAAACCTCTAGAGTGAAATCCTTCCAAAGTGTCAGATCTTCTAACATGCATCCTCCTCTATTTAACGGTCACAATTGACTTTGACACTTCGGCCTTCAGGAGTTCTCCATCTACATGACCCCAATTTCTCTGAAGTGGAAGATCTTCCACCACACGCCCTTTTTCCAACGTACGGATGGGATGAATTCAGGACTCCAACCTTCAGGAATCCTCGTGCCTTCACACTTCAATTCTACTAGAATCGGTCATCACCAAGCTGACCACAACCTAGATCTAATAGTTTGAGGGTGTCTACGTGACCCCAAAGATCTACGACTCGTAACTTCCACTTAAGGGTCCCTTGGCTCCCGTTGTTGGGCCATTTCTAGAGGGACATATGTCATCCCAAAATACTCTGATAAGAATACATGGCACCTGCATCAGGTCACTGACACCCCCTTACCTTGCCAAAAGGTCTCCATACCTGGAAACACCATCACTTGACACTTGGGCCCCCACTTTCTCTCGATATGATACACGTGCCCCCACGATCAAACGATCAAGAGGGGTCCTGAAGGATTCTTAGATCCATGGTCTGTATCACTTCGTGACTCTGGCCTTCAGGGATTTTGATGTTACAACATACCTGTCGTCCTGAAGTAGTCAATGTCGAGTTGACTACATCATAGATCCGACGGTTGGGATAGTTCTCGGGCATCCTTAGATCTACGACCCAGGTTAACTTAGGGCTTGAGACTTCATAGGATCTGTCTCCCTTACGAAAAATACGAAAGCTCTTCGAACTCGCGAAGACTGAAGGAGTCGAGGAGTTAACACCTACACCCCTTCTCCAAATCCAATGGTCGTGAAATACCTTGGGACCTCCTGAACGGATCTCATTCGCTTGTCTTCCAAATGAAAGGATCTTCCCTTTTGAGACTTGAATCTCACTATCCTTCCTGAGCTTCATCAGTTCTGAAGGAATTTGGCACGAGTGCACGCTTTTTCTCTTTCTCCTAAGCTTAACAAATTCCTTTTTCCCAGGAGACTCAAAACATCTGGGAGTATCGACAATGCATACAGGGAAACTATGTCCAAGTTCGACGAACTCACAGTTCATCTACTTAAACTTGAGCTACTACAGAGCTCGAGAATTTACATATACACAACATATAGTTCCTTACTTTCTTAAATAAAAAATCAAGCAAAGATAAAAGGATACAGTCTAATCATCAAGAAAACATGCACATCCTTGCAACATTCATAGGATATCCAACTTTAATCTATAGTTACAGTTCAATTACACAGGATATGAGAATACTTATCTGTTACAGGTTGTAGCTAGCTAACTAACTATGGGTGTTCGACTTTCCACCCAACCATAGGCTCAGAGGCATTCATTCTTAGAAATTTGGCCACCCCATGCCAAGCCATGATATCACTAGGGAATTTATGCCAATTTTCAATGATCCATTCTCTTTCACATATTCTGTGAGGTTTATCAGATGCTTCTTGAGCATCAAGCTTGTGGCCTTCTGCTTAGGTCTCATTCTCTGCATACTCTCAAATATTCCTTTCTTTTTCACGGCCTCGATGAGGTTTATCAGATTCTCCCTAAGCATCAAGCTCGCAGCCTTCTGCTCGTTCTCATCTAGAGAGCTTCTCACATTCTCCACTCTTCTCTTTATTCCCTTACGTTTCTTTCACGTACATCCCTCCTATCATGTTCCTTCTGTTAGAAGAAAACACGGGTCAGTTTGGGTTTGTAAGACCCTGTGGTACTTCAGGTTGACATTCTTTAGCTAGACCATGCTTCCATTCATGGGTTTGGTTGATGGTTCAATTACCGGTCCTTTCTTTATTAATTGATTTCTCTTTGGGGAAATTTGGGGTCATTTGATATAATGAACCCTCTCTTATAGTTTTTCACATTCTTTCCTCTAGTGATATCATGGCTAGTACTTTCAAGGATTCACCCCCATAGTTATTTATTTCCAATGTAAACAATAATGCATTTACATTATTCCCATGCCATATCATGGTGATTATTATTGATGATTAATTACAAGCTGACAGAAATAGGGATGTTACAATCCCCTCCCCCTTAAAAAGGAACATCATCCTTAGTGTTCTTTCTTAGTAACTCTTGTCATTCCTTTCTCATTCATCCACTTCAAAAGTATTGACCTTATTTCCTATTCAGGTCCTTTTTAAGACTCTTAACCTTTGTCACATGCCTTCAGTAATTCTTGGACAACAAGAACATTAATCATAGTCTCATGCGAAAACATTTTACTATTGCTCAAAATTCAAGAGGAAAATTTCATAATCTAGCACAATACTTATCTGTACAGTTCATAGATTTTCATCCACATGGTTGTCTTGTTATCTTGGCTCACTGTTTTTCCTTTACATACCCATTGTGTGCATAATACTAATCAATAGTTTACAAGAACTATCAAAGTCTCAGCTTCCTTGCAATCACTCACCCTCCAGGCCCAGGCTCAGGCATCCCCTTCTCTGCTATACAATCCCTCGGGTGATCCATATTGCCTTGCTAGGATTTCTCGCACATGAAGGATTCCAGATACTTTATCAAGCCTTACAGTCAAGGCATCCCTCAGAATTTATCTGTCGAGGCATCCCTTCAGCTTGTGTTACCTCAACACAACATATTCCAGGCGATCATGGCTTACCATGAGGTTCTCATGGCTCAGCAATAGCCATTTTTCATGCTTTTCAGCTTGACAACCTTCATTTGTCCTTTCTAGATAGATATTTTTTTCTCACCTATATCAAAAGTATACAGATATTCATGAGACATCGTCATAAATTCTAAATTTCAGAATTTTATTGCAAATCTGTCACACATAGATTTTCCAATTTCCTCATTTATTTTCAGATCTGTTCTGCATGGAACCAGATCCACCAATTATGGGTCTTTCCTTCCCATATCAGTTTATCTCAGCAGACAATTTTTGTCTTCCTTATGGGCTTACAACACTGCCATATCCAAGACCCTTTACTTCTTGCAATTTTAGCATTCCTCAGCCAAACAAATTGTTAGTTTTCATGCACATTATCTTTTCAAAATCATGCATACTAACAACCCAAGTCATTTTCAACTATTCAAGGATACAAATCAAAAGGAAAAATCACTATTTACGTATGCATCCTTTCAACATACTAAATTTTCCAAATGCAATTCAAATATCAAATGTCTTTAATCAATGTGCCAGTTTTCGTGGCCACTTTCACACCCAATGCACCCTTGCATTGATTTCAAGTTTGTCACACTTTATGACAAGTACTTTTCCATGATGCATTGGATCCTGGCCAAGCGCTTCACCATATGTATTAGTCATTCTCATTCATTGTTGCAACAAGACTACGCTTCTGACTACAAGATCATCATGATCCCAAATCAACACATATGAAATTAAAATTTTCTCTTGAATGCACCCAAGCATTCCTCCTTCATTAGTAACCAGGGTGCCAACACTCATGGCCACCCATAATTCTGTTTTATTTAACACCTCTACAATTCAAGTAGAGTGTTGGAAGGTCCTCCTTAATGGGAAATCCATTGTTTTCCCTCTTATGCAAACATCCATTTCCTCAATGCTTTCCATGCAATGTGCTAACTATGATCACCTTTATTCCCAATCTCCCTAGATTGGTCACCGTATCCATGGTACTCCTTACTCATCCATTGTCTTGCAAGGATTATAACTCATCCTTGACTAGCATAGACTTCCTCTCTATATTATTCAGATTCTTCTTTACTGAATCTTACCCTGCTTGGGTAGCAATGGCATACAATAACCACTCAAAATTATTCGCATATCAGTAAGAAAATGAAATCTTTTCAGAAGGTATTCTTACCAAATCCCTTCATACCTTATTCCATACAAGCATGAACATTTCTATACCTGTTCTGGATGCTAGCACCTTTTTGTTTTTTTTACCTCATCAGTAGTGCTTCATGGGGGCTCCCAAAGTCCCTTCAACAATCTTTTAACAACCTTCTCATACTCATCTTTTCCTTGAGTTTGTTCACCATTGGAAACTATCTTTCTCAACAGCTCCAATTCCTTTCTACACATGTCATACATCATGATTATATGAATTGTCAGAAAATGTAAAAATGTATGTATCACTTCAACAAAACATTTTTAGATATGTCCTAGCATATCCTTATGCACTTCTTCACGTTATCCTTAATGTTTCCACAAACGAAACACAAACAATTTCCAATTGTTTCTACAGTTATGTAACCATAATCCTTATGATTTCAAACACTTATTGCATTAGTAAATCCATCTCTCGTACTAGAGAAATACAAAAACATCCAGGAAGAAGTCAAAGAACTCTTCCTTGGTCCAACTCTTCTACAGAGCCTTGGGCTTTTAGTCCAATTGAGTTACTTTCCAAGGCATCACTGGCTTTACTTAACGCGGCTCTTCTATGCATATTCATTTAATCATGCTCAGGGGGTTTATTTTCCTTTTACCAATTGTACTAGTTTCCACAACTACTCTTTTAATCCTATGGCTCTGTTAAACAATTCAGGGTTCTTAGGGTGATAAAAGTGTTCCTCCTTTTCTCTCCCTTTACTTATGAAATCTAATTCTTATTGTGATCTTTCTTCTCTTTTCTTGAGCAACCTCGGTTAGTCTCATTCTGACTCTTAGGATACATCAGCATGCTTTAATAGAAAATCCTTTTGTCCATAATTAATCATGAACATGTGCATCCTTCATGTTACCATTCAGTTATTAG
>JZKD02S2273400.1:384833-407940 GCA_000966675.3 Picea glauca
CAAAGCGTCTTCCCGTGAGGGCTTTCACCATAAGGGGACCACTTTGGATTTCATCCATTTGTGCACCTTATCAATCATGATAAGACAATAATGATTCATCTATACATTTTTCCAAAAATGCATCATATACCAATGAAACCACATCGATCCATATTCATCATGTATCAATGACAACTCATTGATCCATATTCACCATATCAATGACAACTCATTGATCCATCTTCATCTATGCATTCTCATCAAGGACAATACATATTATCATCAATCATCAATCAATCAATCCTTTGACATCAATCAATCACTTGACATCAATCAATCAAACCATTGGCATCAATGACAACATGATCCAATAGGAGGCCACTCTCCTCCTCCCACAAGAATTCTAGTAGATTAGTTTCCTATCCATCAAGAAAGGGAGGTTGTTGTGATTTCTCACTCAATCACTCTATATTTCTACAGCTCTATTTATTAGCTTGATTGGAAAAGCCCTCCCCAACAATTCCTATACCCAGAAAAAAAAATTGTTTCTCAATTCCCTTCAAAACCTGAGAGCTGCACATGTTCTCCCTTTTCAGAGAATGGTCACCAGAATCATTCCTCTGATCATGAGGGATTATACACATATACAAGGTTTAACCCTTCATTAAAGAAGTAATTATTATTGTTGCAGATCCTTTCCATCCGTTCACATCCAAGTCTTTCCATTAGTTCCCATCAACATAATCTCACTCATGTAGGATCAACCATCATTTCTAAAAATAACTAGTAGGATTCCTCTACCACAAACTAGCATGATTCAATGTCATTGGGGTAAAATCCCAATTGAATTTTAAATCTGCATCCTTCTACTCAAGGAACTTATGCAGATGATTTTCATTTGGCAGTAATATTCTCCACAGACTTATCTTAGCCTTGGTATCCAAATCTTATGACTGTACAACAACACATACAATTACATGATGAAGTCAGCTCCTTTATTTGGAAACACTATCAACACATGGTGCATATTTCCAAAACATCTATAAACAACAACAAGTTTCATTCCTCTCTTTGGTAGAGGTTTGACTAAACCTCTTAGGAATGTGGTAAGATGGGGTGTTACCTCTTAAAGTCCTCCAAAAATATTATCATACAACTTGTGCATGAGCCCAAGTAGGCAAAGCATTGTAACCATGTTCTGATACCAATTTGTAACACACCTAACCCCTAAATGCTATTTTAAGGGGTGGGGCATCATAATTTTGTTTTCCTTAACTCTCTCAAATCCTAATTCTGGGATCTCTATCATGTCCTTCTCGTCCATAACTATCCAAATGTGTATTCCCTCTTCCTCCTAGGACTGTGTGACCTCCTGGTCTAAGATCGTTTAACCACTTGAGTCAAATCAACTCTTCAGGTCCCTGCTGGAACCCAAATCAATCTTCATAGTTCCCCCTTCTCCAAGGTGCAGGTTCTACCAACCATGGGATCTTTCCTGTCCCTTTTGAAAAATTCAAAAAATAGGCGTTATCTTTCCATGCTAGGCCCCTTCCTTCATATATCCTTGGTTTGTGACCCGATGCCTACTCAGAGGGTGCTTCGGAGCTTCGAGATTCTAACATTTTCACTTCACCACTCGCCAATTTTCCCAAACGCCAAGCTGGAAAAGTTTCGAAATGATGTGAGAGGGGTCGACGGTCCCTTCTCCCTTCCCAGATCAATGACCCACAGGAACATTGGGCTCTGGAATTTCGGTGAATTTTGAACCGCTTCTCCACAAAACCTCTGGAGTGACGATCTCCAAAGTTCACAATCCGATGCCACCTGTACTCAGAGAATTGATGACTTTGATTCACTTTGGAACTCCAAGCTTCAACAGTTCCCAAGTATTCACACACACAAACCTCCGGAGTGAAATCCTTCTAGAGTGTCGAATCTTCTAACATGTGTCCTCCTCTATTTAACGTTCACGATTGACTCTGACACTTCGGACTTCGATATTTCTCCATCTACGCAACCCCACTTTCTCTGAAGTGGCAGATCTTCTGCCATGCACCCTTTTTCCAATGGACAGCTGGGATGACTTCGGGACTCCGGCCTTTGGTAATCCTCGTGCCTTTGTACTTGAATTATTTTGGAGTCAGTCAGCATCGGGTTGACCACATCCTAGATTTTACAGTCAGAGGGTGTCTAGGTGACCCCAGATATCTATGGCTCGTAAATTTTTCTTAAGGGTCCCTTGGGTCCCGTTGTTGGGCCATTTCTAGAGGGACATTTTTCATCCCAAAATACTTTGATAAGAATACGTGGCACCTACCTCAGGTCATCGATGTCCCCTTACCTTGCCACAAGGTTTCCATACCTGGAAACGTCATCACTCGACACGTGGGCCCCCACATGCTCTCGATATGATACACACGTCCCCACAATCGAACAGTCAAGAGGGGTCTCGAAGGATCCTTAGATCCATGGCCCGCATCACTTCACGACTTCGGCCTTCGAGGGTTTTGACATTACAACATCCCTTTCCTCCCAAAGTGGACAATGTTGGGCTGACTACATTGTAGATATGACGGTTGGGATAATTCTTGGGCATCCTCATATCTACGAAACAAATTAACTTAGGGCTCCGGGACTTTGAAGGATCTATCTCCCTTACGAATAATACCAAAGTTTGCCAAACTCGCGAATACTGAAGGAGTCAAGGAGTTAACACCTACGCCCCTTCTCCAAATCCAACAGTTGTGACAGACCTTTGTACTTTCCGAATGGATCTCATTCGCTCATCTTCTAAATGAAAGGATCTTCCCTTTTGAGACTTGAATATCGTTATCCTTCCTAAGCTTCATCAGTTCTGAAGGAATTAAGCATGGGCACACACTTTTCTCTCTTTCTCCTGATCTTAACAAACTCTTTTTTCCCAGGAGACTCAAAACAGTTGGGATTATCGACATGCATACGAGGAAAATATGTCCAAGGTTGACGAACTTAGAGTTCATCTGCTTAAACTTGAGCCACTACAAGGCTCGAGCATTTACATATACACACCATATAGTTCCTTACTTTTTTAAATACATAATCAATCAAATATAAAGGGATACAGTCTAATCATCAAGCAAACATGCACATCCCTGCAACATTGATAGGATATCCAACTTTAATCTACAGTTACACTTCAATTACACAGGATATGAGAATACTTATCTGTTAGAGGTTGTAGCCAACTAACTAACTATGGGTGTTCTCATTTCCACCCAACCATAGGCTCAGAGGCATTCATTCTTAGCACTCTGGCCACCCCCGGCCACCCCCGTGCCAAGCCATGATATCACTAGGGAATTTATGCCAATTCTCAATGATCCTTTCTCTTTCACATATTCTGTGAGGTTTATTAGATGCTTCCCTAGCATCAAGCACGTGGATTTCTGCTCAGTTCTTGTTCTTTGCATACTCTCAGAGATTCCTTTCTATTTCATGGCCTCGACAAGGTTTATTAGATGCTCCCTAAGCATCAATATTGCGGCCTTCTTCTCATTCTCAGTTGGAGAGCTTCTCGCATTCTCCACTCTTCTCTTTATTCTCTTAAGTGCCTTGCATGCACATCCCTCCTATCTTGTTCCTTTTTTCAGAAGGAAAACTCAGGTCAGTCTAGGTCTGTAGGACCCTGTGGTAGTTCGGGATGACATTCTTCATCTATACCATTCTTCCATTCATGGGGTTGGTTGATGGTTCAACCACCGGTCCTTTCTTAATTAATTGATTTCTCCTTGGGGAAATTTGGGGTCATTCGATATAATGAACCCTCTCTTATAGTTTTTCAAATTATTTCCTCTAATGATATCATGGCTAGTACTTTCAAGGCTTCACCCCCACAGTTAGTTATTGGCAATGTAAACAATAATACATTTACATTGTTCCCATGCCATAGCATGGTGATTATGATTATTGATTAATTACAAGTTGGGGGGAACAATGGTGTTACAGAGATGTTATCCAAATTGTGACTTAATGGTCGATGGCCTATGTCGAATTAGTGAATCTCTACAGTGTGTAGTCCATTAAGAATCCAATGATATGGCATGATGTATTCGTTGGAGGTGAAATTATGGAGAACTCCAAGTCCTATAGGGAATGAGATGGACATGCATCGGAAGTCCAACACCCATACAATAAAGTAAGAAAAAAAATCAAATTGCATTGGATATAGGGAGCAGGTTGAGCTAGATGTAGATGAAAATTTTCTCGATATATGATGATATAGACAATTAGGATTACATTTTTTATTGTTTCATAAATCCCTAACTCAATCTTGTTAGAGCCTCCACAACTACAAATGCACAGTCACACGTAAGAGATACATGTTTTTATTTTAAAATGTAATTTATGCCCTTGTGTATAAATGCATGTTGTGATTCACTAAAATGCACTCCCATGTCTTAAATCACCCATTGAGGGTTTCTTATATAATTTTACACCGATCTACATATTTAGATTTTCATTTGCAAACTAAAAGGGGCAAATTCTACCTTGTAAATTGAGAGACCAAAATAGTATAAAGTGACCTAATGGAAATACACGCTCGTGCTTCTATATAGCTCCAAATTTAGTTATCTAAGTTTTGGGGTGAATTCAACAACATTCTAAATCTATATATATCATACGAAGTGCATTGTAAAATGACTAAGGACTTCTACCTTGAGACGTGATTCCACATTTTTTGTAAAATGGAGGGTAAAATTGTCTTAATGTAAAATGCATGCCTAAGACTCAGATGAACTCCAAATTGAGTGGTTCAAATTGTGGAATTTGGATTTTAACATTTTACATCTATTCATACTTTAGTTGCGCATTTTGAAACCAAAAACCCTCTAGTGTGTGTAAAGGCTAAAATTTGCCTTGTAAATGAAAAAGAAATGCATAAAGGGAAAAATGCATGAAAACATGGCATGATGAGAAATGCACGCCCTAGGAAGAAAAATCCATGTATGGTGTTGTTAATTTACAAGTTACAAGTTAATGGACTGTGGATTTTTTGTAAACCCTAAAGAATGCATACTAGGGTGATTTGTGCCTATAATTTAGTAAAGGGTTGAAATATACATGAACCTTTGGCAATTGTGCACACACATTGACATAAATGGAAAAATGAGTACTAACTACCTGGGTGCATAAGATCAATAAGGCAAGATGTTTTACATCCACACCACACATAGGCTAGTTGTTAGTTGTGTTTCCATTGTGAAGACTTGCTAAAGTCATCAAAAAATGCAAGGCTATATAATTGAATATTAACAATTAAATAAATAAACAGACAAATCAATATGTATGAGCCCTAGAAAGACTAAAATGCAATATCTGAATGAACATAATACGTGTTTTTCTTTTAAACTGTATTTTTTGTATTTGTGCAGAAATGCACGCTAGGCTTCACAAAAATGCACGCCTGGGTCTTTACACACTTGCAATTTGAATGATTCAAATTTCTAAGGGTGTACTAGATAATTTTGTACCTCTAAAAAATTAAATTTTCATTTACAAACATTAAAGTGGTTGTTCTGTAGAAGAGACAAAGTCTACCTTGTAAATTGAGATTACCAAAACAATAGAAAGTGGCCTAATGGAAATGCATGCCCATGCTTCTATATAGCTCCAAATTTAGTGATCTAAGATTTGGGGTAAATTTAATAACATTAAAAATCTATATATTTCATCTGGAGTGCATTTTAAAAAGACTAATCGATTCTACCTTGAACCAAGATTCAAGACCTTTTGTAAAATGGAGGGCAAAACCGTCTTACTATAAAATGCACACCTAAGATTCAAATGACCTCCAAATTGAGTGGTTCAAATTGTGGAGTTTGGGTTTTATCATTTTATATCTATTCATACTTTAGTTGTGCATTTTGAAACCAAAAACCCTCTAGTGTGTGTAAAGGGTAAAATTTTCCTTGTAAATGCAAAAAAAATGCATAAAGGGAAAAACGCATAAAAATGCATGAAAACAGGGCATGATGAGAAATGCACGCCCTAGGAAGAAAATTCCATGTATGGTGTTTTTAATTTACAAGTTACAAGTTACATGACTGTGGATTTGTTGTAAACCCTAAAGAATGAATACTAGGGTGATTTGTGCCCAAAATTTAATAAAGGGTTGAAATACACATGGATATTTGACAATTGTGCACACACACTAAATAAAATGGAAAAATGAGTACTAACTACTTGGGTCCATGAGCTCAATGAGGCGGGATATTGTACAACCACATCACACATAGGCTAGTTGTTAGTTACATTTCCATTGCAAAGTCCTACTGAAATCAACAGAGAATACAAGGTTATATGATTGGCTATAATTAAATAAATAAATAGACATATCAATATGTACGAGATGCTAGAAAGACTAAAATGGAATACATGAATGAGAAAAATACTTGTTTTTCTTTTACACTATAATTTCCGCATTTCTACAGAAATACACGTCGGGCATAAAAAAATGCATGCCCATGTCTTTCCATACCTTCTATTTGAATTATTCACATTTCTGAGGGTGTCTTAGATAATTTTACACCTATCTACATATTTATATTTTCATTTGCAAACATAAAAGTGGATGTTGTGTAAAAGAGACAAAGTTTACCTTGTAAATTGAGAGACCAAAACAATAGAAAGTGACCTAATCGAAATGAGCATTCATGCTTTTATATATCTCCAAATTTAGTGATATAATATTTGGGGTGAAGTTAATAACATTAAAAATCTATGTATTTCATCTATAGTGCATTTTAAAAATACTAAGGGCTTCTACCTTGAACCAAGATTCAAGACCTTTTGTAAAATGGAGGGTAAAACCGTCTAACTGTAAAATGCACGCCTAAGAATCATATGACCTCCAAATTGAGTGGTTCAAATTGTGGAGTTTGGATTTTATCATTTTACAGATATTCATACTTTAGTTGCGCAATTTGAAACCCAAAACCCTCTAGTGTGCATAAAGGATATAAGTTTCCTTGTAAATGCAAAAAAATGCATAAAGGGAAAAATACATAAAAACGGGGAATGATGAGAAATACATGCCCTAGGAAGAAAAATCCATGCATAGTGTTGTTAATTTACAAGTTACAAGTTACAGGACTGTGGATTTGTTTTATACCCTTAGAATGCATACTAGGGTGATTTGTGCCTAGAATTTAGTAAAG
Organism: Picea glauca; assembly: GCA_000966675.3. Taxonomy (NCBI): domain Eukaryota; kingdom Viridiplantae; phylum Streptophyta; class Pinopsida; order Pinales; family Pinaceae; genus Picea; species Picea glauca. The sequence goes on from JZKD02S2273400.1 coordinate 392,009, forward strand.
GGTTGAAATACACATGAATCTTTGGCAATTGTGCACATGCATAGCCTAAAATGGAAAAATTAGTACTAACTACCTGTGTCCATGAGATTGATGAGGTATGATCTTGTACAACCACATCAAACATAGGCTAATTGTTAGTTTTATTTCCATTGCGAAGACCTGCAAACCTCATCATAGAATACAAGGTTATATGACTGAATAATAATTAAATAAATAAATAGACATATCAACATGTACGATACTTTAGAAAGACTAAAATGGAATTATCGAATGAGATTCTCTTAGTTTCGAGAACAATTTATTCTCTATTAAACAGGGCCAACCACGTGAAGGTGGAAGCTCATTTTTTCCCTTCCCTACCCCTCGCCCCCCTCGCATCACTCTCAATTCCCCATACCCAAACTATCTACTAGAAATTAATTGAAAGTGGCATAGTACAATTCATGCATAGAAAGTAGCAAAACAAAATTTAAGGGTAAAAGAAAGAAAGAGTGTGTGTACATATATGTGGTTTTGTACATACAAAACATATAACATTCACCCATAAGAAGGTAGCAACAAATACTATATCTATGATAAACAACCTTTTTAAAAGATGGTGCTTACCCCATTTCAAAGAAAAAAAATGTCATTCTTTATTCCATAAACATCCTAATATGTCATTCTTTATTCTGTAAATTCTCTATACGGCATTATAATGATGAACCATGAATCCAATAGGGACAAGTAATGATGAAATACCCAACAATTGAATATGTGTTTTTAAAACCAAGTCATTGTTTGCATATCCCGTATAGAACATAGTATAGGCATGTCTAGAACATAGTACATTTGACAAAATTTCCTAAGAAGATATGAGCTTGGCTAGTTCCAGGATTTTTTTCTTCAGGATTTAACCATTCTTTTGAAAGCCATATCAAGATTTGTATATCTATCATATGATGGAATATTAGAAAATAAAGTTTTGATTCTCCATAATAAATGAAAATAATCTATCAACTTGCAAACAATAGTTTGACCTTTCAAAACACCATCCATAACTTGAAATTTAGTTATATCATCCCTTTATTTTATTAGCATATCTTCATATGCTTCATGATGAATAAAATTTCTATTTTTATCCCAACATGAAGGTAGTGCCATTTCAACTAAATCCTTGTCTCTTTTCATGAATGTTTCAATACTTCAATGAATTAAATTGCATTTAATTTGATGAAGTTGAAGCAAATTCTTCTTTTTTTAATAACTATGTAGCATCCATAATTATAGAAGTATGAACATTTACACCCAAACAATTTAATTGATTCCATGTCTTACAGTTAAGGTTATCGGGAAGAGATATAATTTTTGTAATAGACTCGGCATTGATATAGACTATAATGGACCCATTTTCAGATACCACGACCCATTTGTCAAAAATTTAGTTTTGGGGAATTATGAATTTACCCAAGTTCGACTTATAGGTATGTAAATAATCATGAAAATCCCTAAATATATCATAGGTTAACTTACTTAACTCATAAGGATCAAACTGTGATAGAATGGTTTCAAAATTTTCACAATCACAATCAATTAGGACTTTTTCATCAAAGGATGATAGATGACCAGACTGACTACCTTTCTCCATTTATCCTTATTTTAAACAATAAGAATAAAATTGAAATAAGAAAATGAGAAAAATACACAAACTTGTTGTCAAAGGATAATTTGATTTCTTTAACTGGAGTATATTGTACTCGTAACAAAGTTTTCTGTGTGCATTTTCCTTCGGGGTTTGTTGTTTTAATTTTTTTTTAAAAACCTTTGAATTACATTGGCGTGGTGCCTTTTTTATTTGTCTTACATCATGATTCCATATGTCATCCATTCATGCATTTCGGTGGTAAGATAAATTGGTTTGATAATACCACCCATGTGTATCGAAATGTATAAGGATATGACACGTTATCAATCATTAATACAATGGTTTATAATTTAGGCCTTCGACCCCTTTTTATCCATCATGCACTTTCACCAGCTGAAATAAACTGAGACCGTCGATATTGGATCTATATTTGTGGTATGATAATGTATGTTGAATTTTCATTTCAAGCCTTGTTTGTTCTCTGTTGTGTGTACAAAAATATGACAAAAAGATGTAGTATATGGGGCATCAAACCTAAATTTAGGATTGAATGACAGGGAAAACATGATTTGAATTGAACAAAAACAAAGCCATTGTAAACCTTTTCATATTGAAAAAACAACTACAAGATCTACATTCTCTATATACATCAACAATGAGGCTACATATCGAAGACATAGTGGGGTCGATCCCTCCTTGGACGCATAGATGGGGTCAATCTCTCCTTGTATGGGTCTACTCCTCTTCTCACTCTCTGTAATGGTAGATGGGGTAGATCAATGCAATGGTCAATGGGTTTGGAGTGGGTTTATTTGGTCAGGGGTTTGGCATCATAATGTGTTTTTTATCTTTGATTTTTTTATATATATTTGTCTTATTTTTGTTTATTTTTTAATTGTTATTTGTTTGTAATATAATTTGCATTTACTAATATTTAAAATCAATCAGCACGTGCTACAAATGGGTTAGGAGGTTATAGTTTGGTGGGTTATGAGAGAAATCAAGGTCAATGAATTCTAACCAATTGATGATACATACAAGAATATGACATAAAACTTAACAACAAACAAATAACCTATATAAGAGAATACTTTAAAGAGAATAAATCATAGAAAATATATAATCACATACCCCAAACTACATTTAAACAATTCAATATCATTGATCTTCTTCTTCGTCCAACTCCATATATGTATCATCCAATCTAGAATCTAGTTTGGAATCAATGTTGTAAGGATTGGGCATAGCAGCATCATCATCAGTGTCATTTTTTTATAATTTCATCGTCGATATGATCATTGAGAACATTGCCATCTACATCTAGCTCAGTTCTTCATCTTGTTTGTCTAACACATCTACTTGCTCCTTTTCATCATCTTATTCTTCAATATCATCTTCTTCCACTACATTTACTTTATAGGCCTTCATCTTGGACAATATCTAACAACATATGACCATCACGCTTTACCTAAAACATATGAATAAAAGACATGCTCACATTGGCTTGGAAGAACATAAAGCTTAGTACCTGGCTCAAGCGTCCTTGTATTAACCATGGTAAATCCATTCTCATGCTCAATAATAGTTCTTTTAGGATCACATTCATTTAATCGTAACTTGTACCATTTGACCTCGAATAGGACTAATTTAAAGGATTTAAAGTCACATTCAAGTACATCATTCAAATACCCATACTATCTATTTTCAAATACCTATGGATGCCTGTCACTTCTAGTGGAAACATTAGTCACCTGAAATACTGCAGTTATGCCACAATCAAAGGTTTTTTTTCTTGACATCCAACTTTTTGATGTGAAAATTATGTCCATTTCACCACATAGCCATGTGGTGTTTCAACTGCATTATTCCCAACATGTAAAAATTGCATTGTCAATTAATTAACATATTTAGAATTAGTAAATATTTTAAGAAAATAACATACAACATACATTAATATAATGGAAAAAAAGTAAAAAAGTGTGGGTAAATATGATTGCATGTTTATCATTTAAACCATATGATAAATCAATTTCCCTTTGTGTAATATTGATATCTTGATTACGATGAGCCTCTTTAACCAATGTAGTGACCACTTCCCATGATAACCTACCATAACATTTTATACATCGTTCTATCCATATCTTCATCCAATCAAGATTGTTTGCAATGTATAAATGTATTGCATCCCACTCCTTACCAGCTATATGAAAAAATAGCAATTCATCAACAATTAGGTACCATGGAAAAGTTTAATAATTGATGGAAGAATAAAAATTAAATAGGTACGATATAGATAAAAATGAATAAAAATAATAATTGTAGATCTCTACGATCTAACTGAATTTAACTTTTCTCATTCTACCTTTCCCCAATAGGACCTCCCCTTCAAATTTGTTGATGGATTTGACATCCCAAATGATAGGAAAATTCATATTTTCTGCTAATTTAGGAATATATTGACTAATATACACCAAGGATTGATACACCATATAGCTCTCCACCATAGAACCCTCATGACGTTCTCTTTGTATAACAAAGTATTTCAATGATTTCAAATGCCTCTCCACCATCCACATCGACCTTGTGTATAAAAGTCCACAAATTTCAATCTCCTTGACTTGGTGTATGAGGTAGTGTTCTTGTGCATTGAAAAATGACAGAGATAGGTACTTTTTCATTTCACACATTAGGAGAGGAAGTTCTCTATAATACCTTATATCTTTTTTATGTACTTATTTATATGACAACCACCTACACATGATGCAGGAAAATGAATGAAATTGTAAGTGTATACATTGCAATTAAAACACATGTGAACAAGTTCTACAACAAATATTTTTCATAGAAATTGTTACTTACCTCATATATTTTCCAAGATCATATGTGACTTGTTTTATGTTGCTGTCAAAGTTGTTTGGAAGAGATAGAGGTAGAACATACTGTAACAAAAAAGTAAACAAATAAATACCAAAAAATGTATAACAATATAGAAATATAACAAAATAATTACATTAATGAAGGTATGCCAATCATGTGTTTTTACCCCACCAAATTCACCTTTCTTCGTTAAGATATTATTTATGTTTGAAGAAAATACCATGGGAAATTTAATTTTCATAATGACCTCTTTTACAACAATTTTTTGTTTCTCTATAAATAACCATGGAATACTATCTTGATGTCCATCACTATTTGAATTAATCACATTTTTCATTGCATGATTGGCTTCTTGAATATCACTACAAATTTTGCCAATTTTTTCTTTGTCACTCCTTTTATCTAAGATTCTCCATAATTTTTTTGTTCTGATATGCATTGTATCAAACAAATGAGCTATTTGTAGGTGCTCATAGTAGGGAAACCTAATGGATTTTATAGGGTATGTTTTCATTCCTCTTGGAATCCCATTAATTCCTTGATGACATTTATGAAAAATAAATGAGATTACAACAATAATTGTTAAATATAGTAAACATGATTCAATGCAAATTAAAATTATAAAACATTAATATATATAATACATAGACTAATTTTTTATCTTCATGATTTACATTATATTCCAATTTCCATAGGTGATGTGTCATTCTTCGCGGTTTTATTCCAGACTCTTCTTTCAAATTGAAAAGATGTTTTTTCAGTAGTTCGATACCTATGGTTCTTAAGGAGGAAGTGCCTATACTCATCAAACACCCCATTTCCTAAAATTCTTGAACGACAAGATTTCATCCTAGGACTACATAATGGACATGCAAATTTACCCTTTGTTTGTAGGCCTACAACATCTGGATTAATGTCAGTATCAATTATATACCAAGGAATTATCTAGAAAAAGTGCATGATATTTTCAAAAATATATATACTATTAAAGTGCAGTAGTACATTACATGTCATTCCATAAAATGTGTTGGCTCTGGTGCATCATGAATTGTCCATGTAAGTATTCCATGGAATTGAAATTGTTTTTTTCCTATTGGTCTAGAGATGTCATACATAGTGATCCCAACCCATAACTTTAGTAGCTCGTTGATAAGAGGCTCAATATATAAATTCATATATTTAACTTGGTACTTACCTAATTGATTGAAGATACACATCATTACTACTTTGTATATATGTATATATAACAAATTATGCAACGAACAAAACAAATGAATTGTGCTATTCAAAAAATTAATGTAAGCAAATACCTAGAACAATCATTGTCAACATTGTGTGTTCCATCTTTATTGAAATCCAAGGAGGAAGGTTATGTTTATAACAAAAATAGGATACACTAAGTAAACATACATGATCTCACCAAATGGATTGACACCGTCAACTTCCAATGAAAGCATAACATTACAAGGTTCTTCTTTAAAAATTAGCCATCTTTCTTTGATGTTCCTAAATGCATAACCATTTATACGAATTCGAAGAACACCATATTCACTTCTATTATGTGCATGGTAATCCATAAATTGTGCTATACTTTGGCACGTAAACAGCCACTAAAAACATGGAATTATGGAAATATGATGAAGGACCTTGTGAGGCACATGTTTTGTTACTTGATCGGTTTGATATCTACTGATTTGACACTACATGAATTTCGTTTCCGATGCATATTTTCCATAGTATATAATATTATCATTAGGAAATGCATCAATAGTTGGTACTCCATTCCAATATATTTCATAATGGTAGATAATTCTCGGTATGTGCAAGGTAAAGTACTTGATGATGGTAGGAGAAATTCACATAACAATCTACAATGAAAAATATAACTAGTTAATGTAAAGAATACTGATATTAAATATTGCATCCTTAATTTACACATTAATTAATAATATTAATAATAGAGAAACAAAACAAAAATAAACATTTTATGCATATGTGAATAATTCTATTACATACCTTAGGAACTGGGTGAGACAAGTGTTTGAAAAACTATTCAATACCTTCAAGTTCACCAACAATAATATAGCAAAGAGAAGATTTGTCCTCAAGCGTTCGTAAAGGGATTATTGTGACTTGTCAATCATATTTACGTCATGAATATCATCAAAATTGTCATCCATTGGAGCAAAGGTGTCCTAGATCAATCTATTTATACCATCATTATCAATTGTACCATTATCAGTGTCATATTCTTCCATAATACTAACTTAATCTCCAATATTCGCTCCATCTTCCTCATTATGTACAACAAGATTTCTACTACCACTTGGCACATTCCCAAGATCGCACTTAGGATTCCCTTTCTTTATAATTATAATCAATCAAATGATATTAGTGTATGTAATGAATATTGAAAGGATAGAAATTTCTACGAATACAATCAATAAAAAAACATATAATGAGTACTAACTTACCAATGGACGATATTCATACCCCCCTTCAATGTGTCCAAATTGTCTACAATGTATTTCAACAATTGTTATTAAAATTCTTCTTCTATTGAAGCCCCTTCATTGATTGCAATGGAAATAACATTTCCTATCACCCTTTTCTTCCAATGTCACAAATAATCTTTGAAGCATCCTATCATTTTCCTTTGGAGTAATGTTATATGGAATTGTAATTAACTATTTCAAAAAAATACAATGAAGCAATATAAGTACAATATATGAATATATTCTACCAATTTCACACATGCAAATGCATTTCTATAGGCCAAAAACCATAATACACATAATACAAAGGAAGAGGAGATATAACCCCATGTGAGAGGAATTAAAGGAAAGGGAAAACAAATTATGGTTTACATTTCATTAAAAAATTGGGAAACATCCTTCCAACATTTATAAAAAATTTTGTTAAATGGTTGGCATGCATCCTCCAACCTTTCGCACTGGGTAAAAATCCAATATTGTTGAAATTAGGGAAAGGGGAAAAACTTGATATATCACCCTATTATACAATATTTAGGGTTTACAACATATCCACGATCGTGTAACTTGTAACATGTAAACTGCCAACTGCATGCATGGATTTTTGTTTTCAGGGCGTGGATTTTTCATCGTGCCCTGTTTTCATGATTTGTTATGCATTTTCCCTTTATGCGTTATTTTTCATTTACAAGGCAGGTTTTATCCTCTATGCAAAAAATAGATTTTTTTTATTTGAAAATGAACAACTAGATGTATTATGTAAAATGATAAAATACAAACTCCACATTTTGAATCACTCAATTTGGGGGTCATATGAGTCCTGGGCTTGCATCTTAAAGAAAGACAATTTTACCCTCCATTTTATAAAAAGTCTTCAATATTGGTTCAAGGTAGAAGTCCTATTTCATTTGAAAATCCACTTAGGGTGATACAGGTAGATTTATAATGTTATTATATTGACCCCAAATCTCTTATAACTAAATTTTGAGCTATATAGAAGCATGGGCATGCATTTCCATTATGTCACTTTCTATTGTTTTGGTCTTTCAATTTACAAGTCTTTTCCTCTTTTATAGAGCAGCCACATTTTGTTTGGAAAAGAAAATAAAAATATGTACACATGGGTAAATTATCCAATGCACCCTCGGCAACTTGAATCACTCGAATTGGAGGTTTTTTATGACCTAGGAGTGCATTTTTGTGAAGCCTCATGTGCATTTTACAAAAGGAAGAAATTAGAGTTTAAAAACAAAAAATGTATTTCTTACATGTGAGTGTGAATTTTTAGACGTGGAGACTATAAGAATCTTGAATTAGGGTTTTAGGAAAAAACATAAACCCAAATAATCCTTCCCTTAATTTCTAAATGGTTGTCTTAAAAAATCAGTAATGGAAACAATGAGAATTAGATGGGTGGGAAATTGTAACATACACATCCTACAATAAGGAATAAAATATTTTATGCCTTAGGCTTGAATTTTAGAGGAAATAGTGGGCATTTTCAAACAAAAAACCTTCTATTGTGCATAAAGGGTAAAAATTGCCTTATAAAACAAAGAGGTCAAATTGTTAAAAATGGATTTGTTGAAACACACGCAGAAATGAAGGAAATGCATGCACAATGGTGAAATTGGTATGACTATATCAAGGATATATAGTCTTATGAAACATCCATTCCTTCAAATAAATTATTCACGCCCCATGGTGAAAATTGCACACCCTCAAAGGGAAAAATACATAAAATGCATGAAAACGGGACATATGAGAAATGTACTCCCTAGGAAGAAAAATGCATACCTTGTGTTGATAACTGTATGTTGACCTTATGAAATTACATTAAAACATTAAATTGAGGGAAATGCATTCCCTATAAGGGAAAAATGCACATCTCAAGTTGAAATTTCATGTTGATGGCATGGGATTGCATGTTTACATAGTAAGGAGGAATATCCACACCTTGTTAATGACAAATGCATGCCTGTACTCTAAAAATGTATGCCCTAGACATGTTATGCAGCCCTATGCTTGCTTAAACCCTAAATGGTTCTTCCTTATCCCATTTGAATGGTTTGCATAGGAATATGAATGAAAATAGATGATGATCCATTATGTATGATTGATGCTACTATGGCATATCTTATAACAACCTTGAACCCATGTTTGACAAGATGTTTGGAAACACACGTATGTAGTTAACCTTTTATGTTGAGTTATTGCCTGAGTCCCGGAATCTTAGAAACTCAAAGTAGTTGTAAGTATCCTACATCTATGATTGATTTCAAATGCATGCATGATATCTTTGTTACCATTTAATTTGAGATTGTGTGTGTGTGTTTGTATTATAGTCAACAACATTTGTAATTTTTCTTTCAAAATTACCCTGACTCATTCTGGCAATCATTTGTTTTGCAAGATAAAGCGCCCGGCTGGGAAAACCCCTGAGTACTTCCCCTCATTTAGAGGATGGAAAGTTTTCATTAATTCTCAAAAATCCCAAGTCCATTGTTATAAAATTCTACAAATCTACTTTAGTGTGCTTATAAAATGCATGATACATTTTGTAGAAGTGTTATTTATAATAAATAATATCTTATCTATAAGGATTAATTTACTTTTCTTATCAAAAGTGATTTACAGAGAAATATACCAATATAACCCTAAATCATTTTTACAAAAATCAGTTTCCTACAAAGGCTTTCCTCAGTGTGAGTGTGCATTCCACAACTTCCATTCCTCAGTGTCCATACCTGTTAGTGTGCATTCCTTAAAAAACCATTTCAACTTTGAACCCATAAAACCATGGATGGATATGAAATAGGGACGTCCTCTACCATGGGAACAACAGTTGAAATAGGCGGTTCCTAGGATGAAAAGTTCACTGTCAACAAATTCTAGGAGTGCACTAAAGCATGGAGAGACACAATGAATTGTCCAACAGGTATGTTAAATATCCTGACAAGAGAAGAGGTTTTTGACTTTATGTTTGGACCCTTCTATTTCAAAAATGATAAGACAGATATGGCCATAGCTAATTATAATTACATATCTACGGAACTTAAAATATTTGGCTAGAAAGTTTACCTAGACGCGGATCTTCTTGCAAGAGAAACAAAAATTTCACTTAGAGGGGGAGAAACATTTAACTCCAAAAAAAAAATCCAAGGTAGAAAAGATGGAGATGGCTAGTAAAATATGTGGGAAAAAGGTATTTGTTCCCAGGAATGGTTTAAATGTTATATGTTCCCCAAGGACTATACAAGTCTTTGATTCAAATTGTCTTTAGGACAATTATGAATCATCATAAGACTCATATTTCCAGTGACTACATGAGGCTAGTCATTTATTGGGTTGAAGACATGGTTGTATATGTCCCTCATCTATTGGTTAAAAAATTACATCATTCCCTTGAAGAAAGTAAAAAAAAAAGAATATTAAGTTCAGTTTCTCAGGAACATTGTATAAAATTATTGATTTATATCGATCCAATGACCAAAAAATCCCTCTTAAAACCTACATTAGGATATCAAAAACAAAGAAACCCAATGAAGAAGTACCTGAAGAGACTGCATTCAATGGTGTGGAAATCAGTTCTAATACAATTTCTAAAGATGAAGTTAATGTTGTCATAACTTTAAGAGACCTATATGAATCTATGAAAGAAGCCGAGGAGTAGGGAGGTATGGACCATTATATGGAAACATGCAATGATGATATTTGTGTTACTTTAGAAACTATAATTGATAAAATTCCTCCTAAAATGGAATTACTTGAGTATAATGTCCCTGTTGTGGGCATTGATTCTACCTCTCCAAGTTCAAATGTGAATAGTCCAACATACATTTTTTATAACATATTTGTTTTCGGGGCATTGGATATAATGATGCATTATAGACTTTTTGAAATGGAGGATTCTTCCTCTATATACACCTAGAAGGAAAAGTGTGAAATATGGCACATCATTAACATGGAATGCTAAAACAAAATTGGAAATCTAGAAAATTCAATTGCAAGGAAAATGCAACAATTAAGCAGCATAATACAAGGCAAAGATAGTATTATAGTTGGATTAAAAAGTGAGGTATCCCTCAATATAGAGGAATGTAACCGTGAGATTAATGATGTTATGGAAATGTTTAAAACATCATTGGCTACATATACAAGAACTATTTCAAATCTTGAAGAAGAATTGAAAAGCAGGCCACAAGTTTTGAAAATACCTCCATTGAATACTTGAAGTAATCCGGAGGTGGATGAATTAAAAAAGAGTTTGAATGAGAAAGAGGAACTTATTTAAAATTTTTAAGTTGGATTTGAAAATAAAGTGATAGAGCTATGTCTGAATCTTAATTCATAGATTGGAGAATATAAGAACAAAGTGGACAATTTGTAGAAAGAAAATCGTAACCAATATAATCAGTTGAATTAGAAAAAGATGGCAATTCTCAAAGAAAATGGGAAGATTAGAGAACTTAAAAAGGAAATACAGATGCTTACTAAAGAAGGTGTCAATGGTAAATATGCATGTAAAAGTAAGTTTATGGGTAAGGGAAAAGTTAAAAGTAAGGGAAGTGCAGCAAAAGACAAGAGTATAGAACTTGAAAAGGAAATAGAAAGTCAGAGAAAGGAAGGTGGAAAACATCAAGATAAAGGTAAAATACATGGTATGGGTAAGGATAAAGATATAATCCAGGGAAGTCCAGCAAAACAAATTCCTTCAAAAGACTTTGAAAAATCCAGAGAAAGAAAAGAGAATATGTATCAGGAAGATAAAGTATTAGGTAGTGTTCTAGCTCATATCCATGCCCCATCACCAATGGTGGAATCATTGAAGATGACGATAGCTGAGAGAGATGAAAATAATAAAGAGATCATTAATGAAATCTTGTATAACCAAAAGGAAAAACATTTTGGATGTGACGCGGAGATATAGATGTTGAAATCCTAAATTGTTTATTTACAACAGAAATTACAGAGTACACTAGTAATTGATGTGGCACCAATTTTGTTTGATGCATCGGAGAAACAATATTTGAGGGAACAAGAGCTTGAGAATGACGTACAAAAACTCATGGTTAAATTGGTTGATGTTTGATCCAAACTAAAAATAGAAAAGGAACAACTTGAAAAGAATCAAAAGGCCAATGACAAGAAGTATAAGAAAAATGTAGATTTGTTGAAAAATAAAGCAGAAGAAAAAACAAGATTGCTAGAGAAATTCCAAATTATGCAAACAAATTTAAAGATCTAAAGAAACAATTACAACATGTGCCTACTACAGCTACATAATAATTAGAAGCCTCTACAACAAAAAAGAGAGGCTCTACATATTTTTATTCATCTCAAGAGCAGGGCTTGCAGAAACCTCCCAAACAGTCTAGGGTAGTTACAAAATAGTATTGGTTTATATACCATGTACTCCATGTGATTACTTTTAAAGATGTAATATATATCATTATTTGGGTAGTTTATTAACAATGTATTTTATTTTATGCAGTTAATGGTGTGTATGAGTGTGTATAACTATTTGCATGTATGAATGTGTATAGTCACATATCAATGCATGTAATACTTTAAAAGTTACTTGAGACTGAGTTATACACATATACACCACCATTCTCATCATGTTAGCAAGATGTTTGAGTAAAACATAAGTAGTTTCCTATACTTTACACCAAATTTTGGGGACACAACAACATATATACAGTCTGCATTTCTCCATAATAGGGTGTGCATTTTCCTCATTGCCTTTTTTTCATGAAATTCCATAAGGAAAGTGTGCATAATGTGCATAATTTGTCTAAAGATATGAATGTTCCCTAACATTGTGATTTAAGGAAGATATAATGCAAATCCTAACACAATGATTGTAGTTTTCCATTAGGGTATGTTCAAACTTCATCTACAACAACAGTCCACAACCACGATATTTAATTTGTGTAATCATTAATATATCATCTATCACTATAAAGCATTTCAGATTTTCATATGTAACAATATATATTAATTCATGCACATAACCCCAAACCAAAATATATATTTCACCCTGCACCATCTTGGGACACAATAACATGTGTACAGCCTGTCATTTTCCCTAACAAGGTGTGCATTTTCCTCAGTGCCCCCTTTTCATGAAATTTCATAAGTACGGTTTGCATATTGTTCATAATTCATCTAATGATATGAATGTTCCCTACCATTATGATTTAAATAATTTATCATGTGCAAATCCTAACACAAGGCTTTCTTTTTTTACTCAAGGGTGTGCATTTTACAACATGCCCTATTTTCCCTATTTTTAAGCAGAAACCACATAATTTCCATTTTTAAGTGTGCATTTTCTTCTTAAGGAATACATATCTCATATTAAGGAATGAATTACTCATTTTCCTATATATACATCATCTCATCATACAAAATTCACCATTGTAACTTTTCTACAACCCTGTAGCTTGTAATATTTCATATAATATTGTCATGTTCATTCTATATTTCATCAAAAGGTCATGAATACTTTTTCATAGAAATCATCCTTTTTGGATTGTAAATGCACTCCTAATTGTACAAACATGTTAAAACTATTGTAATAATCAAGTTACAACTTAAAAATTAAATTATGGAGACGTATCCACATTTGGGCATGCACCTTCCTATAGCCAACTTTAACAAATCCACCCTTCAGTTTTACAAGGAAATTGTTATCCTTTATGCACAACTGTAATGAACCTCATCGTTAGGACAACAAGCCTCGCATAACAAGTACATTTTTTTTTCTTTTATGTAGGAAGTTACTAACGAAAAAACACTCAAACAAAATGATGACGAACACAACACACACAATTCACTCGACATAAAAACATAATGACCTAGCATACTAGCACATCATGCAGCTGGAAGCAACATACAACATTCATTCAGGCGAAGAATAAAAATGACTATCTGCTCATCCTACCCTGCAAGGTTAGGACCTCCATGACACATAAGCAATGCTCAAACCCAGGTTTCCATCGATTTTGACCATTTAAGGTCTCAAGGTTGATGATTGTTCTGAGGAACAAGGAGGTGTCTACATCCCGCCCAACACAAGAAAAACCAAGCCTACTAATCTAAAAGATAACATCACATCAACCAAACATGTCTAGCATCAGACGACACAAGTAACTAGAACCTTCAAAGTGGGAGAGAAACAAATCACATTAAACGTCACCATACATTGTACAAACATCATTTACAAATAAGAAACATTGTCCTCATCAGGAAACACATGACCCAAAGCCAAGTTATCATATGCATTTTTCGATCAATGTGGACAATGATCCCATCATAAGGAATCATGCCGCCACATTACGACAAGCATGATTGTAACTAAGGCGCAAACTTAAATAGTCCTAAACCCTTACGTCTAGACAAAAAACCAAACATCGGAAGTCCAAATCTTAACTGTCGTACCTTAAAATGAAATATATATAAACAAGAGAACTCCAACCAATCCAGTTAACCAGGCATAAAGTAACTACATTCACCAGGGTTAAAATTGCAACTATCTAGATGTACCTCACTAACAAATTACCATCATAAGACTATTCAATCACAATGCATCCAACCCCAACTAATATGAAAAATTATGTCAATACTTCTCTTCCTTCTTTTGAAATACAATCATGCTTCCCTACTTTCCCCTTTTTAAGGACACCCATTAACTTTATGACGAAATGAAGTGAATATATTACTATTTACAAGTTTTCATACAAGGTATTCCATAACAACATCAATGATTCAATTTGTTCTAATTTAGTTCCCTGTTGTAGAAACTATTAAACTATTAAAAACAATATTCGCAATGATCACAATTAACCAATTAAAATTGTTGTAAAACAATTAAACTAATAAAAAGGGATATCCACAATATTCATAATTAAACAATTAAACTGTTGTGAAACAATTAAAATATTATAAAAGGATAATCACAACATTCATAATGGAACAATTCAATTGTTGTATAACGATTAATCTAATAAAGAGGGATAATCACACTAATCATAATTAAAACCTTAAAAATGTTATAAAAACAATCAACTAATCTAAAGGGATAACCACAATAATAAATCCCCTGTCATAATTCCAACTGCCATAATCATAATATAAAAATATTCCTAAATGCAGAATCACTGCCATCTCTAGCCACTAATTAATTGTTTATGTCGACTATGCCAGCGCAGTCCTTAAATACATCACTACCACCCTGACATTACAACTAGAAATCACTCGTCATAATTACTTCTGCCTTGAAATCGCTATTAATATTATGGTAGCTGTGGGAGGTATTTACCTCCACATGTGAACCTGATGAGAATAGAAGACTCCAGGAAGTAAGAGAAACCCTAATGAGTTGGTTAATAACCCTAGAAGCCTTGTCGGCTCAAGAAGATAATTTATATTAGGTTATTAGCCTCCAAGAGAAGAAGTCGGCCAGAATTAATAATAATATACTGAACAGACACATATCCAGAAGGAGAAGTCAGCCCTAGCAAAACTGGCAGAACCACTATAAATACAGGGCGCCAGTTCTCATTTGATAGCATCTCAGAATTGCAGTTCCCAGTTAGGTGCGCACTGCAGCTCCAGTTTGCTGCGCACGTGTGGAGGAGGACTACAGGTGCAGCTGCAGTAGCAGCTATTTTCAGTGTTGGCTTGGACTATCTGATCAGCTTTTTTGTGATGCGCTATCCTTGGGGAAAAGTGTGTTACCCTTTGTTTGGCTATCTAGCCTAGGGTTTTCTTCCAGAGGAATTCTCAATCAAGGTTAAGGTGCTCGAAGGGAGGCTTTGGCCTATGGTTGGGTGACGAGGGTATCGTCAATGGTAAAATGAGCACACCATATTCTATATTCTAACAGGTTATGGGCCCACACCCCTTCAGTCAGCCTAAAACGCTGGAAGGAA